>PVIJ01018124.1:0-27300 GCA_004024925.1 Scalopus aquaticus | reverse complement strand
GAGGGGAGCAGCGGGGAGAGGTCTGCTGTGCCCTGTGGGACGCTCCCTAGCCAGGGCTCAAACTCATGCTGCAGTGACTGCTAATAGCTTCATAGTGCTGAGACTTTACCCCTTGTGCCACCAGGAAGGCCCAAGAAGGGTCATTATTCAAGATGATTTTTCACTTTGTTTTGCTATTTACAACAAAATACGGATTTGAAAATCTTTCCAAAATGCAGCGTTTTTTCCCTGGATTTCAGCTTGCTTATAGCTGAGAAAGTCCTACTTTTGACAGTAAGACCAATCACATCATATGCATACAGCATTAGGTCTTCCTTTAATTCCCTAAATGAGACACGAAAAACTCAATATGCTGTCAGAAAGTATTCAGATATATCCCAAGCTGTGTAAAAACCTAATCTTGGTAAACACACACACAACGTTCACATCTTCCGGTTTGAAATCAGTTAGATTGCAGAGAGAGTTTTATAAAGGGAAATAATTGGTACCCAGATTGACTGAGTCCTACCAGGTCGAACTCCTATTGAGTTTCAAGAACTTTAATAAATCTCACAAAAAGCTATGCCTACAGCTCTGGAAAAGGTGTGTTTCAGAGTGCTGCACTCGTCATGTTACAAGGCAGCCCCGATATAAATGGGGTGCCTGTCTGTGGCTTCTCACCCTGCGCTTAAAAAGAACTTAAAAGACTCAACTGCAGATACACACAATAGAATTAATAAAAAAGGGTTTATTTACACAAAGGGAAGGGAAAAAAACGATACAGAATAAATTGGTGATGCATTCTACCAATTCTGCTGAGCTGGAATCTCAATGGCGCACTCAAAAACCTGGCAATCCACAACCACGGGCAATAGCCCCCCTCAAAGCCCACAGGTCTGGTTTTAAATCCCAAAACCATTGCTTAACTCCACCCTCAGTCTTCAGCACCCTTCTTTCGGTGCTGAAGCATTCTGGGATTCGGAGTCCTAGCTGTCTGGGATCTCTCTGGCTTGAGGTGGGGGAGGGGTCCTGGGACTCTCCCCTTTCCTGAGGACCCCCCTATTACAGCCACTATGGGTCCTTGCCATCTTAGGAGGTGTACCTGAGAGCCCCGGTGTGGGTGTGCATAATCCGTACGCAATGATGACTTAATTAACAGATAGACTGCAGTACCAGAGATGAAACTAGAAACAAGGCAAGGAGCAAAGGGTGGTAGATTCAGTGAGTGACAGGCTCTCTTGGCTCTCTTAATAAATGAATCAGGTTGAAAGTTCAGGAGCAGAGAGAGGCCAAGGAGAGTTTTCGCATCATGGCCCTGGACTTCTCTTGTTTGTGTCCACCCTCAAACTCCATGAAGTATTAATAGTGTGGTTTATAGGAAAAGTTCCTTGAAGCTGACAGCATTTATATAGGTTATCCAAGATTCCTGCTAGTAAATAGTGAAACCAGAGTCCAAAATCCAAACAAACTCACTCAGTAATCAGGTTTGCCAGCTAAGTTCCTGTGCACAGTGTGAGCTATGAGGAGAGAGGGCTTCTTCCTCTGATATCCTGTTGGAAATGAAACCCTCATACCCGCGCCAGAATGGGGGAAACAGCATGTCTGTTAGCAACTGTCCAGGTGACTTCCATTCACATAAAAGTTTGAGAAGCACGAAACAAAAGCCCAGTGCAACAGCAAAACTGGGGGGTAAGTGGGATCGATAACAGGGACCTCAGGGGAGGAATGAGCCAGAGAGTTGAAAGACAATGAAGCTTTCATGCCACAAATGCAGATCACCTCAGGGGTCTGCAGCAGTGGGGAGGCTGCCTGCTAGGGGCAGAGGAAGAGGATTAAATGGCTCAGACAGGACCAGGCTGCAGCCAAACAAAGAATTAATTTTTATTTTTTAAATCAGGATGTTGAATTGTCAGTGACTTCAGGGAGTATCTACTCCCAATTCCTCATTATACACTCAGGTGCTGACTGAAACAAGGACGGTTATACCTAACCAGAACCGGACCTCCAGCCTCCAGCTCACCCAAACAGGGCCTCAGAACAGGAAATGATAAGCTCTCCAGCCCCCAACGAAATGGTGCATCCTGAATTTTTCAGGATAACCTTGATTTCAAATATTTTGCTATTTTTAAGCCAAATAAGTTAGATATAATAGTCTAAATTTGTGTCACTATACACAGACACTCATTGTAATTCATGCCAATGAAATGAAATACTTGGATATATAAGGCTTAATGTCTATGTGCTGAAAACGTGGGTGATATAGCAGAATTCTCTAGTAGCTGGCATTACATTATATAGGGTAAGGCAAGAATCTATTGTTTTTTGGTTATTAGTTTATGTGGATCATTAGATAAATGTTTAACAGAGTATGTCAAAATTTGTTCGTAGTTCATATAAAGCCTTGAATTTAAATATTTTCATGTTTTTGTTAAATTTTCAAATCTTTTAGTCACTTAAAGTTTATTGAGTGCTTAAGTGATGCTAGATAAGATAGACGGATGGACAGATGGATGGATGGATGGATGGATGGATGGATGGATGGATGGATGGATGGATGTTGATAATTATACTTCAGAAGCAGAGTATTCCACCGGCAGAAAGAGAGAGCAAAACTCCATCATTTTGGAATATGGTTAAATCCTTCAAAAGATAGTAAGTTTGAGATGAATAAATTAATGGATGTTATGGGCAAAGTGTATTGGGATCAGTCCCAGAAGGATAAGTCATGGTAAGCAGAGGGAACAGGGGAAGCGAGGTATGGCCATCTTTGGCCAAAATTCAAGAAATTTCGGACAATTATACTCTGAGATGTGGAAATGAGGCTGTACGTTTGGATGAGTCTGACGGACAGGAAGATGCCCGACTCATCTTGAAGCTGGGGAGCCCGTGTAGCGGTCACGTGACTATCTAGAAAGTTACTCTAATGTCAGTGTTTGGGGGAGACTGAAGCAAGACAGCTCATTAATGAAGGAGAGACTTGACGAGTGGTAGAGTTAAGAAAGCAAGAGGGTAATCTAATGTATTTTTGAATCAAGTGTGCACCCCGTACAGTATGTTTTGGTGATGGAATGGAAAAGAAAAAAAAATCCCTGTCAGGAAAGAAAATTTATAGAAAAAAACATTAAAAAGAAACCTGAATGGGAAGTAAAACTCTAAGAACACTGACTAAAGAAGCAAAGGAAACTGTTGCTTTCTAGAAATGGTAAGGAACAGGGAACAGTGAGGGAGAGGGAGAGAGCTGGGGAAGGGAAAGATGGTGCAGAAACACAGAGCAGATGACAGCACCGAAAGAAACACAGAGTGGATGACAGGCCCCCAGAATCCACAGGCATTGTGAGGAGCAGTGAGGAGCACGGCTGTCTGTGGCTGACGTTCCTGCTCGGTCTGCTCTGCACGCAAAGGATCTTGTGGAAGGTTCTCTGCATCAAGTATCTGCATGTGGAAAGTAAAAGAAGGGGTTGAATTTCATATCTGGGTCATTTTGAGGATAAAACGGGGATTAAGCAACGGGAAGTACTAGGGGGAAGCGATCCCCAGTGGGCCAAAGGAATCTTCATCCAACCTAAGGTCAGGCCTCTTGGAAAGGACAGAAATAAGGAGTTGGGCAGGAAACACAGGAAAGCTGGCATTTTCAGTATTTCAAAACTTCACTGGCAGGTGCTCAACCTATGAAAAAGAGACATTTCCAGCAGATTCCAGCCATCCTGACATAGCTATTGCTGGCTCAGAGACAATCCTTCTACCTGCCTCTTCAGGAACACAGAAACCTCTTATATTTGTGTTATCATCGCAGACACAGCGTCAGGTGTTTTAATTGTTGTGGCTTTATTTTTACTTATCTTTCCATCCCCTCATTTACTCCTGACATCAAGGTCCAACAAGCAAGGCTAATTTGCTTTCTAAGAAGTTTTGTATTGAAATGTTCAAAATACTCTGTGTGTAAATTAGATTTTCAGGCAAAGAAGTTTTGTCTTTATCACATAGATATAACAAAAATTGAAAGAAAATAACTTGGGATAAGCGAATAATGTGAGTCTATATATTTGTAACATGTTCAAAGGCCTTAGGGTGACAGCGTGTGGGGCTTGTTCAGAAGGCTGAGCCCAGAGACAAGCCTTCTGTTTCCTGTTCTGATGATTCTTCTTTTTTTTTATAAGGTTTATTTATTTATGTATGCAAGAACCGGGGTGTAGATCACACGTGTGTGGTGGGAGGATTCACCAGAGATGGTGTGGGGAGCAGAACAAGCAGATTGACTGAAATCCACTGCTGAGGGGAGCAGCGGGGAGACAGGAGAGGTCTGCGGCGCCCTGTGGGAAGCTCCCTGGCCGGGGATCAAACTGGTGCAGCAGTGGCTTTGGACAGCTTCATAGGCTGAGAATTAACCCCTGCACCACCAGGGAGGCCCTGATGATTCTTTTTTATTTCTAGCTGTGTGCTGCTGGTCAGTTACTTCACATCTCTGATTCCATTTCCTCATCTCTAAAATAATTATTAAAACAACAACAACAACAACAACTATGCAATGGTTTGGGCATTTAATCAGTGGACACTTGGAAAGCACTTTGAATTGTACTGAGCATATGAGAGAACTCACTTTTGCTTATGGCTATTATTGCCATTAGCATTGTTGTGACTATTCCATCCCTGCCTCTAGAATCGCCCCTGACTCCACGCTGACCTTGCCCATGTTTGTACGTCCCTGAAGTGTCCATCAATCTCTTTGATGATGTTCCATATGCATTCAGCTGGTGGGGTGCTGAGGGCTGTCCCCTGGGTCCATCCAAGTTAGGCGGGAGTAACTGTGGTCCATGAGATCAGGCCCTAGGGTCAGATCATTCCTAGAAAAGCACATGTCTCAGTTACAGGCATTTGGCACAAAGTCTCTCGACCTTGACCCCTCTGTCCGCTTCCCCCAGAAGGGCAGTGTGGCCCAGCAGCCCAGCACCTGCAGTCTCTCTGGGCTTCAGGTCTGCCTCCTGCCCGCCTGCCACAGTGTGGAGGGCTGGGAGGGGAGAAGGCTCCCTCCACGGAGCTTCACTGGATCATTAAGGGAAACAACAAAGGTCAGGGGAGATTTGAGGAGATTTACCAGCAGGACAGCCCCACAAGGCATCAGCAGATAAGCCCTCTCCCAGTGTCCAAGTTGCCCCTCTGGCAGTGCTCCGGGCTGTAATTAGTGAAGGCAGTTACCATTTGCAGTTTCAAACAACAGCGTTTCTTCAAGGGCTTTTGCCTGAATGAGGATCCCAACTGACAATAAACACAGTTCATTTTAATTCAACACTCTTCTCATCTCACGTATGAAGTTGTCATTCCATATATTGAAAAATAACCGCATTTGAGTTTTAGTAAAAGCAGCATATGTCCCATGAAGGACCTCAGGTTTCTTTGGAATCCTAGAGCCTAACAGTTAATGATCTTTGGCTTGCGACTCACCACTTCCCAAGAAAGTTTGGGATGCAATTTGAAATTGATGACTTATGATTTAAGGATAAATAATATATATACTCACCTATTAGTAATCCAAAGGAAAGGCATTGAGACATAATCCAATTTTTTTATTTTGATTTTGTTTACTAAAACATAACAAATAGAAAAGTGATTTTAAATTTAGAAGTGGGCCATTGAGGGTCTTTATTATTATCTTTGAGACTTGACTCATTTTGTGTTATGTTCTTTTGGTGCTACCAGCTTAATTCCTCCATAAATCCATGAGTTTTAGTTATTTGAATTAGCTGCAAAAGACCTAACACACTAGAACAAGGAAACTGACAAAGAAGTTCACATATTTATAATAAAACTTTAATCCATTATAGGGAGTGAGTTACAAATCACAAATGCAACTCAATTTTATAAAAAAAAGGGAAAATTAAAAGTTGAGGATAATAAGAGATATAAATATCAAAATATTATATTAATTCAACTTAGTATTCATTCAATAGTTAAATCCTCATAAAAATTGCTGACTGGTTTTGGCCTTCTCAGTAGATTTTAAGTCAATTTAAAAAACAAACAAATAATATCTATTTTACTTGAATTCAAATCACTAAGCATTTGAATGACTAAGTGAAATCCCTATCACCTACACTGAAAAAAACATTATTATTATCAATAATAATAACTACAGAAAGATAATGAGATACTAAAGACCATCATACCTGAGAAAAATCACTCTGCCACATAATCTGCTGAAGCCACATAAACTCTACCATCCTTTGCAGTAATTTCCTCCATATTGAACATTTTTTTTAAGATTTATTTATTTATGCACACAAGAACTAGGGTGTAGGCCAGAGGTGGGGGGGTGAGAGGATTCACCAGAGACAGAGTGGGAGCAGAACAGGCATATCGACTGAAATATACTGCTGAGGGGAGCGGCAGGCAAGACAGGAGAGGTCTGCTGCCCCCTGTGGGAATCTCCCTGGCCGGGGATCGAACTCGTGCTGCAGTGGCTGCTGATAGCTCCATAGTGCTGCGTTTAACCTGTTGCACCACCAGAGAAGCCCCCCCCCGTATTGAACATTCTTATTTAACCATTTATGACAATAAGTGTAACATTTGAAATGAAATGGCAACTGCATATTTATTTACATGTTTGCTAGCTAAAACATATTAATATATATTTTAAGTGGATGAAATTCATTCATCAACAAAGTGAAGTTGCCTCTATGATATCATAGAATATATCTATGATATTCACTTGGTTGTCACCAAGTGGAAATGAGGCAGAGATAACAGAACTTAGGGAAATATCCCCTCGCCAATGTGACTACAACATGGAATCCACAGTCAGTAACTCGACCTGTGGCCAGCTCTTGGCAGCTCACCTGGAGGCCTCTGGGTGCTGAGCTAGGAGAAATGAGGTCTGACTTTGACTTCATCACATAAACAGAATGTCATCGACATATCACATCCCACCTACACTGAACCCCTGGCATGGTTAATGATTATAATCTTCCCATTTAATCACGGGAACTCAGTGACAGGCAAACAAAGGTGAGCTAAACTGACAGTTCAGATGGTTGCAACAGAAAAGAGGCCACGGATTTTATTTTTAAATGTGCACGTACAACTCTAGAGCAGTTTTCCTAGCACAGTTGCATTTGTGTAAAGTGGACTGAGGTGAAAGACTTACTGTTGCCTCTGCTCTAATGTGCCAGGGATTAATGGGAGATGTTAGGGTTCTTTCGAATATCGATTCTCCTGGTTGAATTATATTGTGGGCTCTTCAATCTGAAACAAAGATCTGAATCAAAGTGGGTTCTTTTCCCCGCGAGTGTTCTCATCTGTCTTCAAATCCTTTGAAGTACTTTTCCTAAATGGTCTCACTGTATCGTGTTTTCACAGAATGTGAAGCCAAGTCACCTACAAGCTCATAAAATGAGTGAAAGGAGTTGGGGCGGGGTCCTTTATGGCACAGACTCAGAAGTCCTGAAAGAACTTTTAAGGTTTTTGGAATTTTACACAGGCACACCAGAAAATAAAATCAGTCCACTGTAATTTCTTTGGTATATGGAAAAAGGGAAGGAATAGGTATTTGATGAATGATGAATGCTATTTACCAATAAAAACATTCAAGTTGCATAAGGATGGAATCAGTTCACATTCGATAAAGGTTTTATAAAGGTTTATGTTCCTTTATATAAAGGAGTATATTTTGTTTTCATAATTTTGATACATTTCCCAATATTCTATTTTTTAAGTGATAAGATCTATTTTTAAAAGTATATTACAATTCTTTGATGATTTAAATTTTATTTGGAACTTATTAATTCTTACTAGCCAAATATATAGTGTGTTGCTCTCCTCATAAAACATTAATAAGATCATTTTAAATAGCTCATTTGTGAAATTTAATCCTTTATGTCCAGCTGCTGTTTCTTTCAGTTACTATTTATTATTACGTTTCCAGAAAGTAAATGTGCGGTTCACTAATAGAACTTTGTATCGCTGTGACTTTACTATTTAACTTTATTTATTGATGTCAATGCTTGTACTTTTCCATTGTGCAGAACCACTTTAATATATCTAAAGTTAGAAAAGTTACAAGAATCTTATGATTTCAAATTGTTTTTGTGAAAAAAGAAAACAAATCTATCTTCAAAATAACTACCAAAAAGAGAGAAAAGGGAGGAAGAGCAGATCCAAGAACACAGCAGGTGCTGATGAAGGTGGTGTGTGGTTTGCTGCCTATGAAGTAGGAGGTTCCATTTTAAGAAAAATGACACAAACTAGGGAATAAAAATGCGAAGAAAGAGACTTCATATATATCATGACTAGGATCGTTAACAAGACCATTGTATGCTTGAAGTTTTCCAAGAAGGTGGATATTAAATTAAATCTCAACACACAAACACACACACACACACAAATGTTATAACAATGTGAAGTGATGATTATGCTAATTGGCTTCATCATGGTAGTCTTTCTGCAGTGTAGACATATATCCAACTTTAGGTTACACTTTAACAAAACGCAATCTTTTTTTTTTTATTGTTATTTATGTCTTTTACATTTTGTATTCCCCTTGGGCAGCCCACCACCAATTTACCCGTGATCCATCTCCATGGTCCCCTGTATTCTCCTCTCTTCCATTTTGTGCCCTTATCCTCCACGAAACGCAATCTTATGTGTCAAACAAAGTCCCATAACTTTATTTCACAAGCACACTGAAAAAAACAAAACAAAACAAAAAAAAAAACCTCCCAGCAAATAAGTGATGACAAAATCTCAAACTTTAAATGTAGAAAATACTGTACTTTCGTTGAGTCCTTGACAAACTCTATACTTCATTTTTAGTAACATATAATTTGATCACCCTTCATATGACAAAGTGCTGCTTATAATGTTTTCCATAGAGATAAGAAAAAACTAATTCGAGCTTCCTTTTAGTCTGACTAATCAAAATTTGCTTTTCATGTGTGAAGTTTAGAAAACTTTCAGCTTCACAATTACAGGATGTTTATCCATTTTGGAAACATCTTGGTCAGATTCTTCTATATCTGAGTGTTTCGATGTATCTGTGTTTTGTAATTCTGCTACAGGTTGTGCTTTGCAAATGGAAGAATTCTGAATTCCCATTTTGCACAATGCTCATCAAAGAAAAAATAGTGTATAAGCTAAATTGATAATTTTGTACTATCATTGTTGAGATTATCTCTGACAGGATAGAACGTCTGATTGACAAAGTTTCTGTGAGACTAGGACAGTACATGTGTTCTTTTGATGTTTTCCTACAGATTAGCTTCCAGCCTGTGCATTCTTGACTACTTTTCTCCACATGCTTTGCAAGAGTGTGTAGAATATCTTCATACCCCAGCACACCTGCTGGCCCTGGGCCTTCCAGAGAATGCATAAAGTGTGATGGGTGTGGGAGCAGAGTGTTCCAGACCACTTCCCACCCAGGTTAGCTGAGAACAAGTGAGCTACACACTGAAGAGGAATGAACCACAAAGACACAGCCACGACCTATGTCCTCAGCCCACCCCCCTTAATGGGATCCCGAAAGGCTCAGTCCCACTCCAAGCTACCCCCGTCTCTCTTAGAAAAATGCGATGGTGGGCCTCCCTGGTGGCACTAGGGGTTAAGACTCAGCACCATGAAGCTATCAGCAGCCGCTGCAGCACGAGTTCGATCCCCAGCCAGGGAGCTTCCCACAGGGCGCAGCAGACCTCTCCTGTCTCCCCGCTGCTCCCCTCAGCAGTGTGTTTCAGTAGATCCGCCTGTTCTGCTGCCCACTCTGTCTCTGGTGAATCTTCTCACCACCCACACCTCTGCTCTACACGCCAGTTCTAGTATGCATGAATAAATAAATCTTTAAAAAAAAAAAAAGGTGATGGTGGGAAATTTCAGTGAAAAGATGATCTTAATGACACATCTTGCTTTTGTGGATTTTACAGACATACAAACCTGTGAGTACTTCACTCATATAGAGGCTTAGGGAGATTGGTGCCAGTGAGGACGGTCCCTGGAACTGAAGTGCTTTAGGATAAGGCAAAATTCCCCTGGTTGAGTATGTCACGGACAGTAAAATCTGGGCTCAGTAAACACTTGAGCTTCTTTTGATAGCAGAGATTTGTTTCCATGATTGCCCCCCAAAGTGTAAATTTATTGAATTTGATATCATTCACATATACACACATACACTTTTTTTGCTGTAAAATTGCTTTCATGCCCTCTTGGTCATCCTCACCAACATATACATTCTATTTACATCTCCAGTGAGTTTTCCCATAAGTCATGCCAAGACGTTACTGAAAAATAAAGACTTTAAAACCAATGTCCATTTATAATCTCCAGATCTTACTATCTGTGATTAGCTAAACAAGAATTAATTAAATCCAACTAGTAATTTCTAGCATAAATATAGACACTTACAAATGACCTTGTGTTTTTTCCTAAAATCAAGAATAAATTAGAAAGCAACAATTGTGATAAGGAAATAATTGGGTAGTTTCACACTTTATTTATAAAATATCAAATAATTTCAGCTTCAACAAAACTCCCAGAAGTTCCCTTTTTATTGCCAACTAAAATTACATAGCTTTTCTTTACATGTTTGAGGAAGGACTTGTAGTTGGAGAGTTATTAATTGTGTATGTGTACTTTAAAATCGTAACATATGAAAATCGTTAACTTATCAGTCTATTTCCTACATTACTCAAATTCTTTTGATATTTTTTATGTGCTAAGAACATAACAAAAACTGCTACATAAACACAGGTGCTTCCAACAAATTATAGTCTTTAATCCATCACTGTAAGTAACTTTATTAAAGTCAAATTTCATGAAATGGACCAGCTTTTTTAAAAATGTATTTGTTTCCAATTAATTATTTGTAATTGAAGTAATGTTGGCTTACATTATTGCTGCTATTTTGGGAGTCAGGGATCTCTCCCTCCAATATCTCCAGGTAGTTCCTCCCCCACCAAGTCACCCACAGTCCCTGTGGCTCTTCCCTCTTTGTTCTCACCCCACCCCCAGCCCCTTGAGATGTTTTTATTTATTTTTTTTAAGATTTATTTATGTGTGCATACAAGCTGGGGTACAGGCCAGAGGTGTGGGGCGGTGAGAGGGTTCACCAGAGACGGAGTGGGGAGCAGAACAGGCAGATCGACGGAAATACACTGCTGAAGGGAGCAGCGGGCGACGCAGGAGAGGTCTGCTGCGCCATGTGGGAATCTCCCCAGCCGGATTCGAACTCGTGTCGCAGCTGCTGACAGCTCCACAGCATAGTGCTTAACTGATGCACCACCAGGGAGGCCCCCTTGAGATATTTTTAAAGCACAAATCAAAGTTCTTCCCTAGATTATCTTTCACATGCAGTAAAAACATAAGCACACAGCTTTTTCCGTTTTCTCCTACGGAAGGTTACTATTACATAAGCTGTTTGTCATTCAAGCGACTTCCAATACCTGATGTATAGTTGAAATATCTGCAAAAGCAAACACATCACAGTTAAGTGTTTGAATTATCCAATGCCCCATTTGTGATTGGGTCTCTATCAATTTAAGTGAATTACTTTGGCAAATGCCATTGCAACACAAGAGAATATTTTCAATATAAGTGTCCTTCAAAAACAACTGTCAAGCCTTCTCTGTAAAAATGAAAAACAGTAAAATCTAAGAAGAAGGTCGCGATGATTATGCATGTAGATGAAGCTTAAGAGAGACGGAGCGGTAATAGATATTCTCAAATCCATTATGAAGGTTATGTAACATATTGCTTGAACTGTCAAGATTTTATTAAAGAGGAAAAGAAATGAGAAAAAAAAATGTTGCATTTTAAGCTTGGAATGATGCAGCAGTGACAACCCAGGAGGTTAGGAGGGATGTTTATTCTCACACTTTTGATTCTGGCCAGTAGACACTGAAACCGACCGCCACGTTTGTTCAGTGTTAGAGCCTCAGTGGCTGAAAATCTGGAAACCTCTGTGGTGTGTCTGCCATGAGGAGGGACAACACTGAAAACAGGTGAACAGTCTGAGAACCGGTAAGGGCTAAGCATGTGTGGGGTTACTGAGTCACAGAAGAAAGAACTGCGAGCCTGGGCAGGAAGGATGCCTCATCAGTGCCTGCTTAGCAGGAAAAGAAATAAAAACAACACGAAACACTTTGTCTTAGTGAACAGGGGTGAAACCCCAGCCCCCAAAGGACCTAAGACGAGGTGTGATCTCTAAGCCAGTGATGGCCTGCTCAGTTAACTGGACCTTGTCTTTTCGATTTTTCAGTTAGGGATAATACGACACGTGGTCACACACGAAGGTCTCCGTGCACTGCTTCCTGAATGATCAACTGTCATAGAAACAGCAGATGTGTGCACCTGCACGATGGGGAAACGCTGCGGGAAATATTCCAGTCACTCTCCTCTCGGGCAGTCTTCATCTCGCCTGCTCTCCGGGAGGAGCTGCGAGTCAGTTCATTGGTTTTGTTATCTTGAGGATATGCATTTTCACTTCCCATGCTGCTTTTAGAGCCTAACCCGTATCAGAGGCTCCTGTCATGTGGATTTCATCAGAGACTGGAAGTGAAGTGCGAGATAGAAACGATGTCCCAGCGGACTGAGCTTCTCTGCTGATTGCGTCTCTGCTCGGGACATTGTCCAGGCGAATTCTGAGCCCCAAGAAGAATGGCAAACATCCCTCTGAGTTCCTGGTGGATGAGGATCTGTTATCCTGGCTCAAGCAGAAAATGGCTGCTTTGTTTCCCAAAGAAGCAGGCCGCGATGCTCGTTCGCATTCTGGGCTCAACGAGATTCCTACCCCCGTTCCACACGGCCAGAGAAGACAACGTTTGTTTCACCTATTTTCCTGAAACCACAGAATGGCACCAGGGGATAGGGAAAAGCTACATATTTTAATATGCAGAAAGCCAGAGTCGAATCTTTTTTGCCAAGCTACTGCTCTCCTCTGAAGAATGTCTTTTCCGGTCAAACTGAAATGAACTTCAGAATTCACTGCTAGAGTAAAACCACAGATCTCTCCTGACTGTGGCTGCTTATTATATGTGACTTACACATCAAGACACATTAGAGAGTTACATTGCAGGCCAGAGCAAAAGAGAAACTAAACGCAAATGTAATTAAAAACAACAACAAAAACCTAGAAATGAAAAGGTTTGGTAAGCATTTAGCTGAATGCAAAGGAATATTGCCCCAAAGGTCAAACAAGCAAACAAACAAAACAGAATATGTCCTTTTCTTCCTTACTGGATCACTTTATCAGTACTTTGAGCTAATAAACCATAGAAATTATTTATGTGTGTAAATACAAGTCACATATAGTTTCTCATGAAATAACGTTAGCATAAAAGGTGACGGAGGGGGACAAAGTCAGCCTTTGTCCTTGGCTAGAGCTGTTGCGAAGTTGCTAGAGATCATTCATTATCTCACAGCGACCTCCAGCCTGTGTATTTATTTGCACAAACAGAATCCAAGCCTATCTTCACAGAGGACGAAGTTGCAGCAACTGCAAAGTGGTACTCAGTACACTGTCACTCACACTCAAAGAGTGTCTTCGTGTCTTTTGTAAAAGAAAACTTCCACAAGACGCTGGTTCATGGTGTGGTGAACACTGCACAAATACTAACTCAATATTTTACTGATGTTTTGAAAATGTTATCTTAAAAATTAAAATTAAATTTCACTACCACTGAGTTTTCGGGACAATGAAATTATTGGCTCATTTACATCCCTATCCCTGAACGAAAGTCTACTAGAGTAATGACAGTTAGGACCCTGTTTTGGAGAAGACATTTCAGGAAAGGGAGAAAAGACTTTGAAGATTTCTCCGTGTCGAGAGTGCTATGGTTGCCCGCAGCCCATACCCTAAACCGTGTGGCCACCTCCCCCCAGCAGAACAGCAGGAGAAATGGAATGAATCCCCAACCACCCAATCCTGCCTTCAAATTCTCCATTTTCCTTCAGCATGCCCTTTTCAAACTTAGAAAATCTAAGAAACAAAAGATGCTTACTAACACATGCTTCAGTTGTTCACATGTAAATATTATTGCCAGGGATCTAATGAATATATTCATTTCTAACAAAGCCTAACACATTTGTGTCACGATTTTAATGTCTCTTACATAATTGTTATTTTACGTCATGGATATTTCTATCGTTGACTATACATATGCCACAGATTACCCTCCAATAGGAACGCATCCCACAAATGCTATCACACTGCAGACTGATAGAGCAAAGCCTGACTTCCAGAGGGATAAGGGAATTAAGATAGCATTATTCATCTGGCAATTTTATAGGGAAACAAATAAATCGAGCACTTTATTGCCAATTCTTAATTGTACTTTATTAAAATTAAAAACTACGAAAGACTTGGTAAATCAAATGAAAACATCCTTAGACGTGAAGAAAAAATATTTATAAATCATGTATCTGATAAAACCCTTCTTTTCCAAATGCATAAAATCTCTTAAAAATCAAAAAGAAAAAAATTCAATTTTTAAAAAATGGATAAAATATTAAAATGTATCATTAGTCAAGAAGATGGATGGATGGATAGACAGATAACTAGATAGATGGCAGATGAATGGTAGAGGATGGATGCATGGGTGGATAGACAGAAAGATAAATGGCCAGATATAAGGTAGATAATATGAATGGGAAATGATATCGACATAGTCAACAGGGAAGTTGAAATTAAAATATAAATGAACTGTTTTACTATTTTAATTTAGTTTTTCTAATCATATCTACTTGAAAGACTATGATTTAAAATCTGATCATGTCAAGTTTTGCCAAGGATGTAAAGGAACTGAGGAACTCATATATTGCTTATAAATGAGACTTTTTGGGGAAATAATTTACCAATTATTCAAAATATTCAAGATACAACTACTGCTTGAGGAATTCCTTATACTTCTAGGTATTTGCCTGAGAGATAAAACTGTATTTCCATTAAAAATATATGAATTAAGCGACATTCAGCCGGGTAGGAAGGGAGGGGGAGGGCTCAAAAGCGGGGGGAAGAGGGGAGCACGGGGGACTATGGTGATGGCTCCACGGGTGAACAGGTGGTGGGTAACTTACGGGGAACACACAATAATGTAAAAGATATGAATAAAAAAATAAATAAAATATCTATTAAAAAAAGAAAAAAGACACATAGAAGGAAAAAAATATATGTATTACAACTATAGAACTATGTTTTGTAATAGTTAAAAGTAGGAAGTAAATCAATGTCCATCAATAGGTAAGGACGCTAGGCAAATGAATGTTCCATGTTAGACTTTTAGTAGTTTACCAGTTAGGGCCACCCCGGTGGCGGAGCGGATAAGCGCTGCGCTGTGGAGCTGTTGGCAGCAGCGACGCCAGTTTGACGCCCAGCCGGGGAGAATCCTACATGGCGCAGCAGACCTCTCCTGCCTCGCCCGCTGCTCCCCTCAGCAGTGTGTTTCAGTGGATCTGCCTGTTCTGCTCCCCGCTCTGTCTCTGGTGAACCCTCTCACCACCCTGTGCCTCTGGCTTGTACCCCAGCTTGTATGCAAAAATAAATAAATCTTTAAAAAAATAGTTTACCAGTTAAAGTTTAGCTTTTTGATTTTATTGAAATAACACTGGTTACATCATGGTCTGTGTATTAGAAGCATGGGTTCTGCCCTCTCAAGTGTTAGCACACTGTCCCCACCAGCAAGGCGCCCACAGTCCACCATGCTCCTTCCCCACCTGACTCTCCCTTCCCCTCCCTGCGCCCCACCCCCAGTTCTGTATCAGCTTTCTAGGGGTACTCCTAGGCTGGCTTTTATCTAACACTTTGTTTGGTTCCTCTCTATTCCACATAAAAGTGACACCATCTGGTATTTTTAAGTAGCTCAGGTTAGGATATAATCACTGCTTTGGACAATCACCATTTCAGTTTCTGCATAGTTACAAATGTACAATGCTGCTAGGTGGCTGTATTCTTACAAGGATAATGCTATTTCTGACTTTAGCACATTATCGTATTTGACTGTCTGAAGGGGTAGTGTGCTTCATAAGCAAGAGGAGGACCGTGTAATCCTGAACCTCTGGCCTCCCCTTCAGATTGTCCTCAGCTTTCTTATGTTCTTTCTCACTTGTGCCCTCGCCTTGTGTTGCAAACACTGTGTTGTCCCATGCAGACATTGTACCAAAGGAATAAAGCCATGATCAGTGACATTTTCTCTTCCCCTGGGAGCTAATTACCAAGTTCTTTGTTTCAATGACACTTACATTATTGGAAACAAAAACAGTTGAATGCTAATATCCTAGAACTTCCAGAAGATGTACTTGACAAACATGAAATACTCGCATATTAATATTCCTGAACTATGTCTGTCTGTGTGTGTTAACTGAATGGCAAGAGGGTGTCTTCTTTGCCTTTGTGTACCAAAGAATCAGGGTGGCAAACCAATGAAGTGAGGGATTGATTGCTGGAGGGCTAACCACACACAAAAGCAATGTTGGGGGTGAACAAAAGGAGCAAGCGATTATCAGCTGATAATGCAAACGAAAGGGAAACAACCTTTGAGAAATATCAAATTTTAAAATACTTCACCATTCATCTTATTCTGTAGTTCTTTTTATGATATTTTAAAGTGTGCTGCTTTTCAAAGAGTGGATCAATTTAAATTGTCAGTTTTAGCATCAATCTGCTCATCATAGCTTATTTTTAATCTCTACAGAGTCTATAGTGACGCTTTTCCCTCCTGATGTATTTTAATGTTAGTCTTTCTTTCTCTCTCCCCCTTTTCCCTTCGTTAGTCTCCGTACAAGATGATCATTATTATTCAAACCCATGTTTGATTTGCTATTCACTGTATTGGAGATAGAGGATAAAATCCATGTTTTTAGGCTTCTTTTTAATGTTTACTTAAAGTTACAAAGGTCCGTTCTAGCTTGTTTTATATGCTTACTGTTAAGTGTGATGCTTTCATCATTCTGTTCAGAATTTAATAAAGATGGCGCCTAAGAATGTAGCACAGAGAGGGACGCCTTCAAGATGGCACCCATATGCTGCCACCCAGGACAACATCTCACCAGGACCCATCCCACAGGTAGGGGCTTTAAGATTAACAATTGAGCCTGTTTCACACACAGTGGGTCGCTTTTCAAATGGTGGTTTCTGTGCTGGGTGAGTGAGCGCCCAAGCTCATGTCTTAGTTTCCTAAGACTTTCTGAGTCTTACGGATGGAACCCAGATGTTTTTAAAAGCTGAACGTTCTGGGGACTTGTCTCTCATGTGCCCGTACCAAAAGTTGGGGTGTCAAACACACGGATCTTTGGGTTAAAGTGCTGGGTTTTGGATTCTCCTATGTTTGTGGGTCACTACCTTGGGACTAGGGATTATGGTGAGTTTGTGTCTCGGCATCTGTTGCCTGCTTAGATGGTTTTTAATTCCTCCACATGAAGGAGTTGCTCAAGTAACTTTTATTTTGTTTTGTTGCTTTTGCACAGAAAATTGTTCTGCATTTAACTGAAGATTCTATGTGTCTGTGGTATGTGGTGAATTCAGAATCTCGCTGCTGTAGCCTTTATGAACCCAAACCAGTTCCATATAGCTCAGTGTCCTCTGTGATTTGCATTATTGAGAAAGCATATTGCTTGTTTTCCAAAATGTCAGGACTTTTTCTACTTTTTTAACATTGATTTCTTCCTTAATTCCACTGTGGTCAGAAAAATCTACTCAAATGATTTAAGTCTTGAGAAATTTGATCGATTTTGCATTAAAACTCTGAGTAGAGTCAATGTTGGTGATATATTTTCTGTACATTGGAAGAGAATGTTTTTTATGGTCTTGCCCTGGGCATTGTTCTTTATGTCAGCTAAGTAGACTTTATTATTGTGATTTCAAGTCTTTTATATCATTACAGAATCTTCATCTTTTTTCTCTAGGTTTGTAAGAACGACGTGTTAAAATCTTTCACTAAGATTGAGCAATTTTCTCTTTTTCTTTTGACTCCCTTGTAGAGGGACACACAGGTCAGATTCATTACAACAACGCAATCACAAACTATACTGCCTGGCTGTCCCAAGCGCTCTGGTTTGTCCCTAACCTTGCAGGGTTTTTATCTGAGGCTTGTATAATCCGTGAGCCTCTTACCTCCGCACCTCCCATCATGGTCTCCCCAGATTGCCAAAACTGTAATCTGCATGTCCAAAGCTTTCTGCTTGGGTGATTAATGGACTGTCCCACTTTGTCTCACCCCACTCCAGTATTTGGTAAATAGCTTAGGGGAAAATTGGTCCAGTGTTTGAAGCCTGTTGATCTTTTCCAAAGTTCTGCTTTTTGTATGTGGGTATTTTTAACAGTTTTCATTGATTTAAAATTTATTTACCAAGCTGTGATTTTAGAAGTCAAAATCACACCTGGGCATGTGTACCTGCTTCACCCCCCTGCCACTGAAGCTCCAGTGCCAAGACCTCTTGCCTGACCCTTGGAAGGATGCCCTTATTGAAGAGACATGAAACGAGAGTGGATGAGGGTGTGGAGGAAAGTCACCTCTCCTCAAGTGTTGGTGGGTGTGAGTTCGGGGCAGCCTCTGTGGAAAACTGGAGATTCCCTGAAGAGCTAAAAGTAGAAACATTGTAAGATCCAGATGACTACTGTTAGGTATCCAGGCATCTGGGTGTACCACTGCTAGGGATATGAAAATGCTACTGCTAGGTTCAAGTGACATTATTCATAACAGCCAGAATGTGGAACCTGCTCTTTAATTTCTTCTCCAGCTTCTCTCTATGGACGCACCATCTGATCCACATTCTGATTCCCTCTCGCTGTCAGTGAACCTCAGTGAAATTTCTGCAGCAACTGAACAAGGTTCTCCCCCACCAGTTGCTCTGCTTCCTCCTGTTCCTGCATCATTCTGCACCTCTCCAAAAATACATCATAATTTTTTATTCTTCTCTAGTTGTGTGGGCAGAAGTCTCTACATCCATCAGTTTTTCTGTTCTTCTAGGAAATGGAAGACACCTAGATTAATAGATCCGTAGATTATTTTCTGTTTCTTTAGTTTTCTCTACTCTGTACATGCAAGAATTTCCTGGATCAGCTATACCTCCAAGCCTTTGGTGTGTTTTTCATGCTGTTTATTTTTGTAGGGTAGAGGTGGGGGCAGGGAGTGATTCTGATTATCTAAAATTTTCCTTCATAATCCAAAATTTAGGGGTAAGTTTATTTTGGTTTGTTTCTCCCTAACCAAAAGGGAATCATGGCTCTATGAATTGTTTTCATTATATTATTCTTTATGCATTGGTATTTTAAATGCAAATAAGGCTTTTCATGTGCTTTCCCTTTGTTTCCTGAAGCCCAATAAAATGCTGGGACTCTGCTCTCTGTCTGTCCCAGTCCTTCCTTGGCTGTTGTATGTGGTTTTGCTTTTGCACTTGACCTTGAGCACTGTATTTGATGGGAGTTCTCCATCACTGATCCTTTGGCCTCTTTCTTTGATAGGTTCCTTCCTCACGATGCTCTGGTCTCTTCACACAGGAAGACCTTTCAACTGGCCCTGATTTTTTAAATTTGTCCCACTTTACTAAAAGGAGAAAAGAAAGAGAAGTTCTTTGTTTCGGTTTTAGTTCTACCTATTGCTTTTAGAGTATTTCCAGAACGGAAAGGGGAAAAGATCACCTTTATACATCTTCAAACATTTAGCAAGTACTATTCTATTATTTCTTATATTTTAAAGGTGAAGTATATGGTATGAGAATTTTGCTCAATAAATTATTTTCCTAAATCCGCAAGTGATTTTAAAAAGACAGATACCTGGTAGCTCATATGTTACATTTCAAATTGAATACATAAAGTATTAACTTTGTACATAATGGCCAAAGATTAAAACATGTAGTATTAAAACAGAGACATAGCAAAAGAAAGTGTTAACTCCCAGTAATGGAAATTCTCTCTCTCTCTCTCTCTCTCTCTCTCTCTCCCTCTCCCACACACACACACACACACACACACACATACACACACACTCACACACACACACACACACACACAACACACACACGAAATGCAAAAACATTGTGACAATAACTGGTATGTTCCTAAAAATTAGTCATCTAATGTGAAACTCCCATATAACTTATTACCACAAACCACTTAATTGAAAATTCAAATAAAAATCAAATGGTCTAGGAGAGAGAAGGCATTTAATACAATTCAATCACTTCTCTGAATTAAAGGCATTTTACACTGAAGTATTTAATATCACTAAGATGTCGTTTCCAAATTGTCAAGTCTCTGGGTGTAAATGGATGACATGAGAAACCAGTAAATCCTTGTCTCCAAATCTCTCAAATCCACCAACACTAATAACTAAAATCATGGGGAGAATTTTGATGCCTTTCTATTTATTTTAGATCATTTTCAGACAGTCTAATCATTTTAAATCTTGCAGTACATTCATCTAGATTAGGTAGAAAAATGATACTGTGTTATCTTCTGGAATATTTATCATCTCATGTAAAAGTCCATTGAATTCTTAAATATTATATTCTGCATAATGTATCTCACCTCAGAACACTCAATATCTATTTAATGGCAACTCGGGCCAATTCTTGCTAAAAGAACTTGCAAAATTAACAATAGTTAAAAAGCAGGAGGAGATAATTATCTTCATCAAGGAGGTTGCTTACCAGATTCCACAGCATAAGAATCAGGCTTTCCCTGTGCCTGGTCATTCCTGAATTACTGTTCTTAGTTTTCCTTGCATCACCTTAACTACCAAGCTTCCCCAAAGCTGACCAGCAATTGTAGTTAAATGACAACAACCCATAGTTCGGTCTGATATAATACAGATTCTGAAAGGTTAAGCTTGTTTTAAAGAAATTAGAATCCAAAGTCTAATTTTATTCACAACACTTAGGTTAACTTTTGACACTGTGAATAAACATTTTAAAAGTTTGAATGCAGGGCCTCCCTGGTGGCGCAGCGGTTAAGTGCTGCGTTGTGGAGCTGTCTGCAGTGGCAACGTGAGTTCGACGCCTGGCCGGGGAGATTCCCACATGGCGCAGCGACCTCTCCTGCCTCACCCGGTGCTCCCCTCAGCAGTGTGTTTCCAGCGATCTGCCTGTTCTGCTCCCCACTCTGTCTCTGGTGAGCCCTCTCGCCGCCCCAAGCTTCTGGCCTATACCCCAGCTTGTATGCATAAATAAATAAATCTTAAAAAAAAATTTGAATGCAAAGATTGTCGTTGATGTCCTCAATTTTTAAAAAGCTAATGTGATAAAGTCTATAACAATGGTGTTCACAGCAGAAGGTATGTGAGGGAGGGAATTTAAAAAGTAGTAACAGTTACAAAATTACTGATTTCTGAAGATTTCTGTGTTACATTGTTTTATTTTTATTAAAGTCATACAAATACTCAATTTTAAAATTGAATCAGTTGAACATTACAATTCTTGATGGCTTAAAATAGATGAGTAACTTGCCTAAATGCTAGGTCCCAAATTAAATCCATAAATTCACAAATTATCTTAATGCAATAGCAAGTTTAGGGGGAGACAAGCCATCAGACAGTTTTATTTGTTCTTTTGTAAATTATAAAATGTTAATTAGAATTTGAAAATAAAACAATAATAAAAGTGATCCGTTGGTTTTATAGAAACACTTTGGGGATGCATTATATAATGGTTTCTTTTTGTTTCCAAATATGAAATCCTTGGTATTTGCCAATATCAAGTACTAACAGCACAATGGAATGGGTTGTTGTAAGAAATGGAGTGAAATTAAAATAAATAAGAACACCCACGTGACGATGCTGGTGTGTTATTCACATATAAATGTGTCAGGCCAGTTAATAAAGACCTTAAGGTGGCAAAGGGTAATGGAGCTGAGGGGAAATTGGGGCCCCATAGAAACAGTCATTTTCACCGTCTTTGTGCTTTGTGATTGAGACTGTGCATGCCTTCTTCTGTGCACTCTCTACCCTCCCTAGGACTTTATCTACACTTTCTTAATGCATGTGCTTTATATTTCATTCTGAGTACCAGGAAGGATTTGACATACTTGTCACTATTAGCATACTGTCTAGTAAGAAGAAACTAATGAATTATATTAGAATTATTGATAATTGATGTCCCTTGAAGACTCATTAACTAGAACTGTGACTATAGAGCCATTTACACTGACCCAGTCTCTTGGCCGTGGGCCGATGTAAGACATGGTGATGGGGGATAAATCTAGCATCAGTGTGGGATAGTAACAGTCCATGTGGGATAGTAACCAGTCTGTGTGACTGGTACGAGATGTTGCTATTTAGTGTATTGTCCGTCTTAACACTGAGGCTCTAACTAGCTCATTTTCCCCAAATGCATCAATCTCAACTTTGCCACGTGCCACCATGTCATTGTAAGTAATGTGCAAACAGCAAATCAGCAATTTAATATCTGCATTTTTTCCCAGCATGGGTTTTTATTTTGTTTTTAATTCTCATAGCTTATTTCATACTGTTTCTCTTACCTTGAAACTCCTTGATGACGCTTTCTCCTGTGCCTGACAGTCCCTTAGTACACACAACAATCCATGACAATAGAAATAACATGGGATTTGTACTCATGGAGAACTGGATATTGACAAGTAGTCTCCTTTACATCATGATCACACATACAAACTGCATATGTATGAGCTGTGGAGAATAACATCTGTGCTCCAGAATCATATTCAGAACTTGAACCCTCCCTGGCACTGGGAACATATTTGTTCCTCAGTAAACAGAATGTTTATTTCATTATCCAGTGTAAATCATTGGCAAAGTGTGTGACTCAGATTCTTGCTGGTTCTATGAATGCCCCAAATCATTTCTTTATCACTCTGTTATATATCTACTCTCTCTCAAAACCAAGCTCTCATCTTTTTAGGATTACCTTTGTAATTTCTCTAAACTACAATTTCTCTTTCTTGTTCCTGGAGTACATCAAATCCCAAGTCATACCCCATTTGCACATATTTTATTACATTATTATACTATCACAATTACGTATTACCTTTATAGGCTATGCCCTCTTTAGCCAAAGTAGAAAATAAATGGCATTTTTACTATTTTCTCATTTCTTGAAGTAAACAGAATGCAGGGTTTTATTTTATTCATTCAATTTTATTGATTTCTGTCCTTTGGATTGATCCTCTTCTGGATTTCAGCATTTTCTAACATATTACTTCCCCCCCCCCATACACCTTTATTTTGTTACTTTTTGGGTGAAATCACACAGATTTCCTGTTCTTTCCAAAGGCTTTTGTGCATGGTTTCTGTGTGGGACGCCAGCCCCTCAAGACAATCCCTTTAACACTGGGTTTCTCTTTGTTAAGCCACCAGGCCAGATCTAACTTTACCTCTGTGACTTAGTGGGTTTCTCTGTCTCCATAGTCATCCTTGAATCAATGCTTATTGAATATTCGTGAGATAGACACCATGTCCTTTTCCATGCATGTATTTATTTACTATAGCTTCTGCATTTAGACATTAATATTTCATGGTAATCCCTCACCTTCCCTCCCTACCTCACTACCCCTTCCTATCTTTTCTACCCTTTTTCTTCCTTTACTCTTGCCATTCTCCTTAGATTCTGAACATGGAAGTCTTTAGGCTCTTATATTTTTTGACCAACAGCGATAATAACGAAACCAAAATTCCCACCACCAGCCCTTATACCCTCTTCACTCTTTCTCTGACCCCCCCTCCAATTCACCTCTGGAAACCTCATTCAGTTATCAATGTCTACTAGTTTATTTTTATTTTGCTTTTTTCAGTTCATCTGCTAAGTGCCACTGATAGATGATTGGATAAAGAAGTTGTGGTATAGACACACAGTGGAATCCGATTCAGATATTAGGAAAAATGAATTTCTGCTGTTTGCAGCAAAATGGAAGGAGCTTGAGGGGATTACTCGAAGCTAAGTAAAGCAGGAAGATAAAGACAAATATTGGATGATTTCACATTTGTGGAGAATGTAGGTACTTGATTACACCTCAAAATTTCAGCCACAGAATCTGCAATTGAACATAGCTTTTCAGATCTGTTGAAACTCTGTGGTGTTTAGAAGTAAGTGTGGTGAAGAATATATTTGAATGTAAGACAACTCACACAGATTTTTAGACCTGTCACTGGTTTAATCTCAGTAGGCCTACATCTACAAAGTGAAATGCTATTCAAGAATATCATTTTTTAATAGGCAGCTATCTTCAAACATTTCTATGGGACGATTATAGCAAACATGTCTTTTGATCAAATTACATACTTACTAGATTTTTCAATTAACATCTTCCAGTATGAAACCAGATTCATACCTTAGGGTTCTTCCCCTTGGCGTTATAACAGCAAATAAACAAAAAGCTTCTCTTATAAGGTTATAAAAAGGAGACAGAACACACAATTGCTGTCCATGATATCCTCACTCATATTTGGCTTGGTTGTGAGTCTCAATTCAAAAATCTTTGAAGAAAACCACCACATGATTTTTACAGGAGTATTCATTACAATGATAGATGTTCCGTGTCTTGTCAAATATTCAAAGGGGAAAAAAAAAGTTTCTTCTGTCCCACCCCCCAAGATTTTAATCTTTAAAGAATGCAAATAATTGTGATTATTAATACCATTTATGATGCTATCGCCATTCACTCCGAATTTTGAGAAAAAAAACTGGTTTAAATACGATTGGCCCTTCTGCTGCCGAAATTCATGTCACGCAGTGGTAGAGACCCAGAATACAGACATAAATAAACAATTCCAGGAGTAACATATGTGCATTTTAAATTTGAGAGTGATATGAAAGGGAAAAGCATTTCCTGAAAGTTGGAGGAATAAGTGAGATTTTAATAAGTAAAATTCTAAAAACAACTTACCTCCTGGCCAACCCCCTCTGCTGAGTCCTTTGAGAGCTGCTAGGGAGACGTCTAATTGGGAACGCTACGGGGTGGCCCAGATGCTGCTGCGGAGTCACGCAACACCCTCCCGGGCGTGCAGCTCTCCAGCTTCTCTCAGAACAAATGGAACGTTGCACCTCATTATGGCCAAAATGTGCTGCATTTCCTGGCAGCATTATCAGCAAATGGGAGTTACCAGGTAGCTGATATCAGTCTAGAGCCAAAAGAGAAAATTTGAAACAGAGCTGCGTGAGAGCTGAGGTCCCACATCGGGCCTGCGTTTGGGCGCCCCGGAATCCGTTCACCTGACCGTGCGTCTGAATTGCAGCCGTCCTCAACTCCTCGCCAGACTGTCACGGCCAGTCATGGATACTGCCCAATGGGCGTGACTGGCAGCCCTCTCTGTGCCCACCCCACCTCCGTTTCCACTTAATGCTCCTGGCAGCATAATTTGATCAACTTCTGTGTCTGTCAGAATCTCCAGCTCATTGATTCTCCCCAGTGGTCACTCAGCCTCCATTCTTCCCGATACCCAGCAGTTCCTTGGTGAGTCAGTGGAACAACTCTCCTGAGCAGCGCAAGCCTCCCCCCTCCCTCCTCCTCACCCCACCTCTGCAAAAGCCAATCTGACTAACTCAAGCCTCTGCATACTCTGCCCATGCGCGGCTAGCAAAGCAGCAGAGACCAAGGGGGGGCCTCGCTTTGGATGGGAAACTGCGCCTCAAATGGGCCCTGAAGGTTCCGGGCATGGGCTACTCCCAGGTTGCCTAGAACATTCACTCTCTGCTTTGCAAGGTCATGCTTCTGCCTCTCCTCCTTCCTCAAGCCATAATGTCCCCAGCTGATCTTTGGGGAGCCACACCCCACATTTACCCAACTGTGAGCATCTGTACCAGCAGCTCTGCATTAGTTACACCAAGATGTACGTTACCAAACAAAGGTGATCTTTTATCAGTCAGTTGTGTGCGCGTGGGGAGGGGGAGGTGAGAGGACTCCCCAGAGACAGAGTGGGGAGCAGAACAGGCGGATCCACTGAAATCCACCGCTGAGGGGAGCAGTGGCGAGGCAGGAGGGGTCTGCTGCACCCTGTGGGAAGCTCCCTGGCTGGGGATCGAACTCAGGACGCAGTGGCTGGCAATAGCTTATGTGCTGAGACTTAACCCCTGCGCCACCAGGAGGCCAGGATTTTTTGTTTGTTTGTTTGTTTTGTTTTTTTGTTGCAGGATGCTGAGTACAAGCAGGATCTGATATTGTCCTTTTATTTTAATGCATGTTTTGGATTTTTCATATTAAAATATGTTAAATCACATTTTTCATGCAGCGCTTGTGTTTATATTTGGATGTAGTGAACCCAGGAACCTATTAAAAAGGAATTCAGCTATTCCAACATCCTTGCACACAGGAACAGAATTTGCACACAGAAGTGACCTATTGATAACTGGAGAAATTTCAACACATGATTTCAGCATGATCATCAGAAAGAAAAAAAGAAAGCAAGCTGATAGATTCCATGGATTCCCTTCCCTCACCTTCCATCCCATCAAAACAAAGTAAATACATGTGTGTTATTTCTGTAGAAGCGAGTTTTCTGGCAGCTCTTCTGAGGAAAGGTTAGAGCTATGGTTGGTATCCAATAGTGAGTGGGTGCACTTTCCTTTCAAAGGAGGGCTGAGTCTTGGTGCTCATGGGAATTGAGGTATAGATATCAAATCAACATTACAAAGTAATGCAAAAATAAGTTATTTTGCCAATACAGTTTGTTCAGAGAATGCTTACTTTCTTTCTTATATAAACAACTGACATTGCTTGAGCTAAATGCCACATTCCACCATGGTTTTAGGCCTAAATGAATTCTACTCCATCCATCATCACATGAGGAGCTAGCCTGTCTCTGTTTATCAGACTGATATCAGATTACCAAGTCATAGCTAATACTGGTATTTGTTTAGAAGTAATTTAATTCCGTTTCCCTTTAGAGAGGACTTACTGAAGTAAAACTGAAAAAAAAAGGGAAGAACTATGTTCCTTTACATTTATGAATCAACCTCCTAGATGCTTCTCCCATGCATTTGAACAACAGTGGCTAAGTTAAACAAAAACAGTATGGCATTAGATCACAGGATCTAAATTCCTTTGGGATTCTATTTAATGCAAATTCCACTTTTGGAGCTGAGAGGAAATTAGAGAAGTTTAGTGTGGATAAAATGTTTCAATTCAGGCATTTAAAAGAAACTGGATAAACTATTAAACATCTGTGTCACGTAATCACTTTGGAGAATGCAACATCTTGAAATGATGCTCCAACAAATGCAGCAACTTCCCAAAGCCTAGCACCCAGTTGAAGGTATATTATTGCTGAATGGCTTCCACGAGTAAATAGTAGTTCTAAAACTTTTGAAACAAAGCCAAGTCTTTATTATATTAAAATCTCAGGCTTTATACCATGGTCAAGCTGGGGAGACTCTGTCTAGTTCAAGGAC
>PVIJ01018123.1:0-27283 GCA_004024925.1 Scalopus aquaticus | reverse complement strand
ATTCCTTCCTCAGGAACAGAGAGGATTAAAGTGGACAAAAGAGCCGCCTTCCAACGTGATCAAAGAGACAAGCATGAGACTTTTCTTCGGCCCTTGCAGGGGAGCGGGGACGATGGCAGGGGGATAAAATTGGGATTCATTTCTAACACCGCCCTGTTGAGAGATGGAGAAGGGGGGTGGCCTCCTGAGAGGGAGTCCCCGACACTACAGGGTCTCATCCTTAATGCAGACTCTAAACAAAATGAATGTTCTCAAGGAAATCCTTGGTGCCAAAAACACTTCTCTCCTACTCTCCATCTTCTCTCTTGTCTCCTCTGTGTGATCTTGGGAAGTCCACCTGCTGGCTGTTCCTCAAGTTTCTCATTAGCAAGACAGAAATAATACCACCTTCCAGACAAGGAGATAGGAGGTTAAGGAAGAGGAGGCACTGGAGATGCTCAACCTTCATAAACCTCAAATGGTGTAAGTTCCCTCTCGTGATGCTGATCGTGAGATCTAGTCAGGGAGAGAATCGGGGGTTATCCTGGGAGCTTCCTGCCCTATTCACGTGCGCCATCCAAGAGTACAGTGAGGAGAGCTCTCTAGGGACACAGGGGTCTCCCCTTCCACATGCATTGGGATCCAGCAGGTATGTGCACTGGCTGTGGACTTGCACACTTGCTGTTTGTTTACACACAAAGTTAAAAACACACTGTTCTTAGGCATTGCTTTTAGAGTTTCTGATGAGCAGATCTGGTAAGTTCTATGCAAAAATACCAATGAAGTTAGGTGTTTACATGCCGTCCTGGTCTTCTAACTTTTCCATTGGCCCATTCAATAAGGTATAATGCTCTACTGTTTTATTATTAGTCAGGAATATGCTAGCTTTATCAAAGTAGGCTTTCTTGAATGGCAAAATCGCCAGTGTATTGCCATTATTTAATATAGAAGATGTTGTGGACACATATAAGAATCAGCATTGTGAAACCACCAGGACTTTCTACCTTAACCTTAACTTCTGCTACCTAAAAAAGTAAACCTGAAGACTTTAAAAGAGAATAAAATACATTAAAATATACATGTTTACTAAGATAATGTGGATGTAATTTTTAAAATCATTCCTGAAGTGCCAGTAGATGTTAATAAAAAAAGATGTGATTTTAAAAGTAAGTATTCATCATACTTACAATTTTAAGACTATAGCTGACGCTTAAAGTAAGTAGAGTAGAATCATCTTTATTTGCATGCAGGAAAAGATTAGTGATAGATAAAGGAAATGCTAAGGAAGATGAATCCCAGTTGAAAATAAAGAAATTTATCATTTAAAACTCTATTGTCGGGGCTCCCTGGTGGCTCAGAGAAGTGAGTTCGATGCCCGGCCAGGAGGATTCCCACATGGTGTGGCAGACCTCTCCTGCCTCGCCCACTGCTCCCCTCATCAGTGTATTTCCGTCGATCTGCCTGTTCTGCTCCCCACTGTGTCTCTGGTGAACCCTCTCACGGCCCCACGCCTCTGGCCTGTACCCCAGCTTGTAGCATAAAATCTTTAAAAAGAAATAGATAAATTAATTAAATAAATAAAGCTCTACTGTCAATCTATGACCAGGATTAGCTCTCAGGTGGTGCTGGGGGATCGGACACACTTGTAGGGTTCCAGGAACAAGTGGATTCTGATCCGTTGCCCTGTGGCATATGCCTGGGCTCCCAATCTACAAGGTGCTAGTGAGTTCACATTTGGGCCACTCAGAATTCATGTGTGTAGGGAACTGTATGTCACACTCAGGAGCTGCTCCTTAGGGTTACTTGTAGCTCTCAAGTTAAGACTGTGCCTTTGGTAAATTAGGTTAAAATATCTAAGGAATTGTGTTGCTCTTTTACTTTTAGACGCAACAAAATTGAAGTGTATGTATGTGTATTTAAAGGGATGAAATAAAGCAAAACATCAACAATAAAAAACTTTGAGATCTCATAATTTGGGTCTTAACTATTTGAACATAAACACTTTTAACAACAAGGAAAAATGGGTATTCAGGGATTTTGAGAAAGCAAAAGATTTCCTAAAATCATAGAGATCCACAAACATTTATCACGCATGCAATCTGATATACATGTCTGTGCATGAATATGTACACATAGAAATGTTATATAGAAGAGGGAAATTTACAAAGAGCAGAAGTCCAAAGCTTATTTCTTTTGAAGCATCTCCCATACATCTGGATATTCTAAAACCTAGCATCAGAGATCTATTAAGATCTCTGGAATCTAATGTATGCCGTGACAGCACCTCTGTAAATGTGGTAGAGGCAATAATGAAAAGGAAACAAATTCCCTTTTTATGAATAAATCCTCATATCAATATTCAAGAAAATTTCATTGTATCTACTCTGATAAAACAATATACATGTTTGCTTCATAGGGAGGGGAGTTTTAAGTAGAAGATCACACAAGAAATAAGAGAACACTCGCCAGGATGCAAAGCCAGTGTTTCTGTAACAAGATAAATGGTCTGCACTGACATAAATCTGAGTCCTTAGTGAAGTTTTCAGCATTTCAAGCAGATGACAACTGACCCCTCACCTCGCCTGCAGGTCAGTGTCTCAGGTATATCTCGTGCTTAGGGTGTGCTATTCCCACTAATCTAGACAAGCCAATAATGTTTGTATTTCTACAAAGTTGTAGGCAAATGTAATTGACTTTTCAGCTAACACATTAAAAAAAAATAATTGACACCTCTAAAATTCTCCAAATACAGAATATAAATCGGAGAAGGAAGCAAAGACTCCATTGGATCGAGAGAGGCTCCCGTGAGACAGGAAAATAAAAGCAGAACAAGTGCTGGAGCCCGGCCAGACTGGATTCTAATCCTACACATAACATCAGCAGCTGCAGATCTTAGACAAGACACTGCGAGACAGAGAGGATAATGTGGCCCAGATTAAATAAGATACTGCACAGAAAGCACCCAACATGCCCCTGGCCTGCCGGCAGATAATACACAGCCAGGTTTCTCTTTCATAGTTATTAGCCACATCAGTGAAAAATACGAACCGGATGCCTTTTAAACACTTTCCTGAGAAAACGCTCCCTGTGGCTAGCATAGGAAAAGCTGTTTACAAGCACTCGCTGAACGGATGAGCTCAGAAGTCCCGCCTAAGAGAAACAGGCAAGAAACTCAGACGAGGCTGAAACACATCCGCCCGCCCCAGTGCTCCAGAGAAGGGCTTCCTAGGAAAGAAGAGCAAGCCTCTCCTTTTTTCTGCCTTTGTGGTTGTTTGACTAAAGAGCATTGTAATTTACCCCGACAGCTGGCAACCATCTCAGACGCAGAACTAACATCTCCGTCCTGTTACAAAACCGACAGGCAGTTGTGACGATGCCACTTGCTGGGGTGGCCCCGAGATGTCCCCATCGGGTGACAGAGCAACTGACTTGCAGGTGCCTGGGCAGTCGACCAGGCCCCAGGCCCCTGTGAGGTTATGGTTTGGGAGTGAAAATAGATTTCAGAGATTTCCCTGAGGCCTCAATCCCTGCTAAACTCCAGGCTGGTTCCCTCTTTCCACCAATGTGGCTCATACACCTGACTTCTCCCTGGAGTGTTAGCACACTCTGTCTTCACTCACCTCTTGGAAGAAAGGCAGTGTTGGGAAAGCCGCAGGTGGAACCATGAGCTAGCGGGCCTCGAACTGAGGCCATTACCAGCCAAGGGTTTTAACTAGATTATTTTCTTCTTTGTCAAAAAGAAGTGGGTCATTAAGAGCGCGGTGACCTCCTGTCTTCGGTTTTCCCACTTATGAACCTTGTGACTTAGTATAAATTACTTAACTACTTTCTCAGTTCCTTGACTGACAACATGTCAAAATCATAATATCACAGGCTAATTTGATAAAGGTCAATGAGAAAATATCGCTAATATAGTTATTAGAACATAAAGAACATATTAATTTTATTATTTTTTAGTATTATAATTGTAAGGTCGAGCGATAGAAGAGGCAAAAAAGCAGAGGGGAATGTAAGATGCAGAGGCCTTTTAGCAACTCCCGGGCGAGGTTCACAGATCCCAGGCGGGGGTCTGTGGAGTTGCACCCCACAACTAGGGGGACAGGTTTTTATATGGGGTGAAAGAATTCCAAGGGCGGGGGCAACTCCATTTGGAGCTGGTGGCCTTGTAGGCGCATGCGGGCTGCGGCGGCCCGGCTGGGGAGTGGGGCATGAGCTTCTTTCCAAGCTCTCACATCTTCGCCGAGATTCTTCACAGCGCCCTTATTGTTGGGGAGGGGCGGGTTGAGCCTGACAATATTATCCGGTGTCTCTCACGTCCGCCATGATTCTCTCTACAAGAACTCTGGCACGACTTCATAGAGTGTGGACATCAGGAACATGTAATAAATGGCCATGAGCGCGAGAACATGAAAAGAAAATACAATTCCAATTTTTTTTTTGAAAATGGAATTCTTTGTTGTTGAACTTGTTTTCCGTTTATAAAATTGAAATCAAATGAGTAGGATTCATGGGTACTAAAGTAAAAAATGATCCAGAAATGAGTGTTGATGAGGGTGTGGAGAAAAAGGAACACTCATACACTGTTGGTGGGAATGTGGACTAGCCCAACCTCTATGGGGAACATTGTAGAGGTTTCTCAAAAGATTAAAAATAGATCTACCACTTGATCCAGTAAGTTCACACCTAGGACCTATCTGAAGAATACGAAACCACTAATCTGAAAAGGCAAATGCTTCTCTATGTTCGTTGCAGCTCTATTTACAATAGCCAACCTATGGAAACAACCTAGGTGCCCAATGACAGATGAGCGGATAAAGATGTGCTATATTCACATAATGGAATACTACTCAGCTATAAAGAAGATGAAATCTTGCCACATTGCAGTAACAGGGGTGGAAGTGGAGGGGATTATCCTAAGCAAAATAAGTCAAAGGGAGAAAGAAAAATGATTTCACTCCTACGTGGAATATAAAGAAGTAAAGTAAAAGAGCAGGTAGAACCAAATCAAAACAAACCCTTGGGTTCTGACTGCAAAATAGAGGCTTCTAGAGGGATGTCGAGGAGGAAGAGGGTGGAGGGGTTGGATGGATGGTGGTGGAGAGTCATGGATATTGTGGTGGTGGGTGTGTTGTGGTCACAGACAGTTGAAGAGGTGTGAACCTGAACTCCTAAAACATAGTACCACCAATAAAAAATGGAAATTTGTCTTAATGTCCTCTAATCCTGAAATTTCTACACTTCTTCCAAGGGTGGAGATCTAACCTGGACCCTCTCTTCCTCTCCGCCCTGGAAGGCACTGCACATGTTCACTCATTTTTATTTCACTAAGAACCCCTGGTCCCCCGAGCACTCTTCTGTCAAAGCCAGCATCTCCGTGTTGTACAGTGTGTCACAGATGCTAATGACAGTTACGATACAATCAGCACTGCCGCCCGTAAGTCCGACAGATGAGGAATAAAGTGCTTGGCATCTTATCTAGAAAACATGCACCCTGCTGGTAGTTCTCAGGTGGTTCAAGGCTTGGGACAGCCATAACCACCATGCTGGTTTGGTAATAGATATTTTCTAGGGTATCAGTGACATTAATAACTCAACTTCTCAGCGAGCCCTACGTACATCAAGCTAAAAGTAACCTAAAACTCACTGGGAACCACACCACAAAACCTTAAAGATTTTACAATGTCTTCCTGAATAAAATACAACAAAAAAATAACATATTTAAGAGACACAGAAAAGGAAGCCAAAGAGAAGGTGAAGGCATCATTAGAACGCACCAGTATTTATTTTTTCTGCATGAATAAGCAGAAAACATTGTTTTAATTACAGCATAATTTAATTATACTGTACTATCTGTTGAGCTAAAATGCAGAGCCATTGAGGAAAAATCAGAAAAAGAGACACCAGGCATGACAGATTCCAGTATAAGCCACGGTATCTCCACTGAAGTAAACTGCTGGTTACCAGGGGTTCTGGGAGGGGGGTGAAAGAGGGTGCAATTAACCTGAATATTTTCTCTTCTCTGAGAGTGGGCTACGTGTTTCACTGACAGAAGAGTATTTTCAGGTTTACAAATAGTGTTCTACACCCTTTTTTTTTTTTGCTACTTCTCGGCTTTTTGGCTAAGATCAAGTATACCATTTTATATTCATGTATACTATACATATATTGTAAGGCAGTATTCTCTATGTGTATATAATTATGAAAATTATTGGGCAACTAGAAAACAGCATACTATTATTTCAAATTTATTATGAAATTAAAAAGAAGTATGAATTCTATTTTGCACCTTTCTTAGTATTAAAACACTATACAACTTCCTCAAGATTATTATGCAATTTTCTATATCAAAACAAACTGCATCCATATTCAAAATTAGCTATTGCCTCTTTTAATATGAGCCTGTTTTAACTTACAACAGCAACTAAAGAAGCTAAAAAAATAGAATAATCAGCTTAGCTTACACTCTATGCTCATAAATCAGCTATGTTGCCGCTAACAAACATTCCAAACCTACTTTAAAACTTACTTGATTAAAAAGATAACATTTCGGTAAGTACCAGAAAAATTAATAACATGTTCATCATTTCCATTTTCTTTCTTTCTTTCAAAGACTTTCATAACTTTAATGATAATGTAATATTTGCTTTTCCCTTCAAGGGCTGATAACCTTTTAAACCTGACACATGGACTTTGATATAAACTTGAATAATTTACTGTAACTTCTTGTTGTGGAGAACGTAAGTCATTTGAGAGTTGACATCTGAACATCTGCAAGAATTTTGACTTTCACCCCAACAGTCATGAATAAATCTCACGGGCTATTAACTTGACCAGCATCTGCAGACAAATACCCACCTGAGGCTCAGGGTTAGGAACTGCTCCTTTGGCTTTAGAAGCTCCCCCACTTTGAAACTGGCATAGCCCAGGAAGCTTCGCTGGAAATCAGAGAGAAAGAAGGATTTTCATTAACATCTTAAGTTCTTAATATTTTTGCTGTCACACCAAATCACACAAAATTAGTCTTTAGAAGAATGAAATGTTAAGTCTTTTAGCCTGACAAATATTTCATCGAAGGAGATACAATTACCAGCAATATATCCACCTCATGGGGTGAAGCTGAAAGGAACAAATGTATCTTTTTCATTCAAAAACAGAAATCAATAGCTAGGAAAATAACAAAATGTATGACACAGAAGCCAGGACTTTTCCAGGAACTAATTTTTCTTCCCCATAAGATAACCAGGGTAAAAGAAAAGATGATAAACTTTCAGTATTTACCAACGCTGTGTTGTTCTTATTAGAATTCCTCAAGTCACAAGCAGCAACAACTTTGTATTCCAGATATGAGCAAATCTGTTAGTTCGAGCTATTTTTATGTGGGACTCTGTACAAGTTATAAATAGAAATGCTATATTTCTCCCCCATCACAGCAATGTTTAAAAGCATTTGCTTCCTTTGTTATTTCTATACTAGCATGGGACAATTTCATTTTAACGAACACAAAAAAGAATGGTAGTCAGTTACATTTCTTACAATGCTTTTTTTTAATCCTATCAGACTGGTTGTTGACTATCTATGAATATCTACTTTCTACACTCTGACTCGTAATGCAAAGCATAAAACTAAATTGGTTTTTTTTTCCAGGATAAAAATCTTGCATCTCTTTTTAATATTCCTGACTGCTTCTGATTTAAAAATCACAATATTATGATAGTCCATAAATAGGCTTTCTCACTCTCCCTTCAAGGTCAAGAAGCAAACATGAAAATATCAAACCCATATTATTACCCATGTCACTGCTACTTACTGCACTGGAATACTCTTCAAGTAGCCAACGCCCCATCCCCTAGAACATTTCTCTTTGTAAGTCTGTTGCACTAGAACAAGGGTTGGACCTGAGACATCTGAGGCCAACTGGGTCTTTTCAGAGAAAGTATGCAGGTATTCCCCACATAAAAGGTTGAGTATAGAAAAGCTTCAGGTGAGAAAAAAAATTTTTTTTCAAAGCTCTAACTTCGAAGAGCTGGTTCAAAAAGCTTAGAAGCAAACACTTGAAGTACAACTCAGTTCTAAAGTTGGAGATGCCTGGATGTCAGTGATGATACACCCAATTCATTAAACTTGAAACTCAAAGAGCTGGTTTAGACACCAGGTCACCAGCGCCAGAGGAATATGACACTGGATTATTGATGAAGAATGTTCCGTGCAAATAGAGGCCTGGGAAAACAAGCGCTGTTGAAATGGGGGTGGCTCAAGGCAGAAATGGAAATCTGGGAGCTTTATGAAGAAAACCTGCAGAAATGCAGGGAGACTTTTCAGCACGCGGCAGAGGGAACCTAGGAGAGACAGAACCGGACAAAAGCATTTACATCCTCTCAGAAACACCTGCCAGAACGTCGCTGGCACAAAAGGAGGCTCCCACAGGTACCTGGGCTATTCTCTGCTCGTCCTGCCGCCCTTTCCCCGTTGGCACTTATTGCCATCTCACACAGGTCTGTTTAATCATTGTTTAATTACTCACTTTGCTCCCTCCCCCCATTGAGACTTGAAGCTACATAGGAGCTTTATTTTGTTTTCTGATTGCCGCCCCCCCCCCCCATGCCTAGCACAGAGAAGACATGTAACAGATGTTGGGGACAATATGTGAGTGGACATACTTAATGCTTACTTTTAAGAAAGTTACTCGATTAGACAAAGAGAACTGCTCTTTCTGCAGATACTTGTAAACGGTAGTAAATCACTGAAGCATGGGGTGATGGTGGGTGTGGTGAAAACACACCTCTGAAGAGATCCTATACTGCTAAATCATATGCAGTGTTGTAAATCAATGCTACCTCAATAAAAATATACAGAATGCTTTTTTAAAAAACCAACTGCGGTATACAGATTGTATTCTGTGGTGAACTCCATTTAGCATTTTGTATGTTAAACAGGTTTCTCACTGGTTAAACTCCTCTTTCACTGGTAATTGGAGTTTTTATTTACATTCCCACCCTCACTCATTATCCTCAAAGAACCATCAATCAGACATTTCCAGACGACCCCAATTTCAAGTCGTTTTCTCTTTGCCTTTTGGTATGTTGAAGGTATGGGTGGCTTTTGAATTAATAAGACAAGCTACACGTGTGGTGAATGTTATCGTGGGCCTTTTGGCAATAAAAGCAGCAAATGCTTCAGACTGGAAGGCAGCAGGGCGGCAGGTGCAGCGGCTATTTTCTGACGGGCGCTCCAGGCGCCTCCGCACAGCTGCGCAGATCCCGTGACCTCCCGACGCGGAGAGGCGCTCCTGTCGCTGCCGGCGAGGCCTGGCTGTCGGCCTCCAGCTAGGCCCGCACAGCCCTGCAACAACAGAGCCCACAGCCCTCTTTTCCCTCACAACTGTCAGCCACGTGCCGTCTCGAAGGCTGAAAAGAGCTTACAGCAATAACGCAATCTGTGAAACTCGATTTGGGTAATGGCATGTCAGCGTTACATGAGGAAAACTCACCGAACCAGACAAGGCTTTCTTGAAGTAGAAATATTATCTTATTTATTCCAAAAATAGCTCTCTAGTGGGACTGTGATGCTGCATAAAACACATCCAGGAAGTCTTCAAATTCAAACCTGATGCCACTCTAGCAGCAGTGGAACTGCCTGTGCATTTGGTTTCTAAGGGGTTTCCTGTATTTGCTTCACCGCGATATAATTAAGTGCTCTCGTCCCAGTCTCAAAGTTGGAAAACAGTGGCTAGTGAATATTCACTGGTAAAAGAATGAATCAGAGGGGAAAGGTCTTTTCTATTTCTGAGTCCCCATGGAGGGAAACTGGATGTAAAAGACTAACTTAACATGTAATTATCTTTGCTGTCACTGACAGCAAAATCAGAGAATTCGAGAGTGTTCCTTCTTTTAAGCTCTTTATTTCAAAGATAACTCAAGGAACCATGGCTTTCATCTCTCTGGCGCTGTTTCTAAAATTTTCATCTCAAAGATTTATTGATTGGCTGTTATTTTTTATTGAGATAACACGGTGTTTATCAGGAGGAAACTAAAAAGGACAAGGAAAACAATGTAAAGCCTCATTAGAGTTGGAACTCTGAGTCCAAGTATAGACTGAAACTAGTTATTCTGCCCCTAAATTGAAATGCAGGCAATTCCATTGCTTCTCCTGGCTCCCCACACATTGTCTGGCCTTGCTCCCCTCGCTCCTCTGTGGTCTTGGAGGACACAGTCCATTGCTGCAGATCTTCGTTTGTGTGTGTATTACAGGGCTGGGGAGGATAGCTGCGTTTTCTCACAGCCATTGTGAGAATTAAAAAAAAAGCACTTAGTATCTGGCTGAGAAAATAGGGAATACTCCACAAATATTAGCTTGCATAGGGATTAAGATAAAATACCCAGAAGTTAGATGAGTTATAAGCATGCTAAATCTAGTGAATCTATTCTTCTGAATCATACACAGTGCTGGAAACCAGTGCAACCTCAAAAATAAGTGAATAACATTTATTAAAAGAATAAAATTAAGTATTGCAAGTCTACCTTGAATACTTTGGGGAAAGAGCAGAGTATTCAAATGAATAGTCTATGGGAATCCTATTTAAAAAGAAATGATTAATATGTTTAAAAATAAAAATTAGATTCTTGAGAAATATACATTAGAAGCAATTCTAGTTGGAAAGTGAAAAATAATATGAAGGTTGCGTAGTCCTATGGAGTTATTATTACTGAACACTTTACCTATGATCCTTTATAGCTCCAGTTTATATTTGATGTCGTGAAATGCTTCTCGGGGCCCAAAATGTCTACCTGGCTAATGTGAAGGCTGGTGAAGGCACTGCCAGTCTGTGGCTGAGGTGAACGGGCTGACACGGAGTCCCAAGAGTAGTTAATATGCAGATGGTCAAGTTAGAACCCAGGGTTCTTGCCTCTCAGTCCCAAATTCTGGTCTCCTGTGGCACTGTGCCTCGATTCCAGCACAGGTAGCCCCTCCCGTCCCTTACCAGCCCTCTCTGCCTGTCAGCATCGGCTCTGACCTGTCTTGCCAGCTCCTGACAACGCAACACTCATGGTTCTCATCCTGTCCAGGTGCCCAGAGCAGAGATCACTCTGGCTTGATGCACAAGTCACTCACACACCTGGCTGGAGAGTGCCGTCAAGCAGGGTGAGAAAAAGTGGGGCACCTGCCTCTATCCCTGGCCTCCTCGATGGGGCATGGACAGCGCCTCTGGCCTGCCCCCACAGGAAATCTGAGTGAGCAGGAGCCGTCAGACCGTTCAGCTGGGCACACGGCTCCCCGCAGCAGGTCCTCAGTGGTTCCCCGACCAAGCAACGCCTGCCAGGGCTCAAGGGTGTACCCGCCACGCGGCCCTGGGCCTGCCAGAGCGCCCTCGCCTATGGCCTGCTCACAAGGCCTGTGTTCAAAGCTCCAGCTTCTTTCATATTCTGGTTCTCATGAGGCTCCCAGTTTTTCTAAGTACTTTCTAGAGCTGTGCTTTAGCACCAGCATTAGCACTGCAATGACATGTGGTCTAAGTGCAAATCAAATACACAGTGGACTTAGAAGGTGGTATGAAAAAAGGAGTAGAAAGTATGTCATCCATAATTTACTGACTCCTTTTGAACTGATAACACTCGCATATGCTGGGTGAAATGAAATATTAAAACTAATTGCGAATGTCTCTTTTTATGTTTTTTTTTAAAGATTTATTTTATTTATACATACAAGCTGGGGTACAGGCCAGAGGCGTGGGGTGGCGAGAGGGTTCACCAGAGATGGAGCGGGTAGCAGAACAGGCAGATCAGAAATACACTGCTGAGGGGAGCAGCGGGCGAGGCAGGAGAGCTCTGCTGCGCCATGTGGGATTCTCCCCGGCTGGGCATCGAACTCGCGTCACCGCTGCCGACAGCTCCACAGCGCAGTGCTCAACCACTGTGCCACCGGGGAGGCCCTCTTTTTATGTTTTTTAAAGCGAGGCTGACCGGCACGCTGAGAGCCCACAGGAGGTGCGCATTCACGGCACACATTCTGCTTCTGTTGGTGAGCGCTGGTGCGCAGGCTGAATGAACATGCCACTAGTACAGGAACTGTGGGGCAAGTGTCAGAAGTGTCTGAAGTGCCCAAGTTGACATCCAGAGACTGCTCTACAGCATCCTACAGGTGACTCAGGGGCACAGCCTTTTTCCTAACCCAAGTGCTTCTCCTAAACTGGCAACCCTAAGAGCTATGGTTACAAGGCCGCTGACCCCACAGAAGGGAAAAAAGGTCACAGAAGAATTGGGAGGAAATTGATTAAAACCTGACAGTCTAGAGAAAACATTAAAAAGCACCATCATGTAGAATTATATACAATAAAGTTACCCCTTCACTCAGATTACACCTCAGAAGGTGCCATAGCACAGCCTGGCATTTACTTGGTTACGTCATCCACCTTAGGTTAGCGTGCATACAGGAGGTGCTGCTTCAAAAGGCACAGAGGTGTGAGTCACCGAGACAGTGACATCAGTCCTGACTTTGCCCCTTCTCTCAGGAAGAACAACTATTCGAGCACTGGACACCACTGAGAGAACACAGCAGCAGGCGGAAGTGCCCCCAGCACCTCAGAGACCAAGACAGGATTTGAGAAACGCCACATTTAAGATCACCAGAAAGATGGATCACGTGCTCCTCCTTCCACAGCATCTGTAACTCGAATCATCGTGCCCTACACCTTCTACAGTGAGGCATGCCAGTATTTCTCAACAAAAGTGAAAAAAAGGACAAAAACTTACAATTAAAAATAATATATTTGAAACACACATAAAAGATGTGAAGAAATGTATGGGTCATATTTGAAAGATCTGCAATAAAAGAATTCAACTCATGTTTTTAAATTGGAGTGCTTAAAGGCTGGAGTTGAAATGTACTTAAAGGCTAATTTGGTAATGGCAAAACCATTAGTAGCTCTTGGCCAAGAAATTAAACTTTCAGAACCTCTTTTGGAGTGTCCACAGAAGTATTTTGAGAACTAATTGATGAGATATATTTTAGCCAGTGATACTTAATTGGTGTTCAGGATGTGATCATTCTTCTCTATCCAGAATATCATATACTCTGAGGGTGTTATAATGCCAAGGAAAGCTGACATGTTCTTATATAGGTCCATTCTTACTATGATTGAGACTTAGTTCAATAATCTAATTGTCACTGTATTGAGTTCTGATGGATCATAAACATGTCTTCATTTCTACCATATGATTGCAATCATTTTTAGTGTCCCTCATTTTTATTCGCTGGTTCTAAAGAAATACAAGATGGTTAGCAAATCACAGTATGCTTCCTAACCTAATCAATACATATATCATAATTTGCTAATTTCTAGGCACCGAACTAAGGATGTCAGCATGAACAAAACAGTCTTTGCTAACGTGATGTTTAACATCTACTTGGAGTATAGAGATATTACTAATCTCTAACACCCGTTCTGTCCATTTTTCATCACTAACATATCACTTTGATTTTGTTTCTATGGGAATTGTACACAGATACTCTCCTACCTAAGGCCTCAACTCTTCTCAATGAAATGTCTATCACTGTGCCAATCAAAATTTCCCAAAAAGTTCTTGCGTTCCAGAATTGAAGATATGAACCTTTGGCCCTTTACTTTTTTCCAGGCTGGACTGTGATATCTGGGGCACAGTGGCGAGACTCTCTGGCTCTAAGGAAAAGGAACAGGAAGATGGAGAGAGCCTGAATGAAGTTAGCACTGAGTACCCCTGAATCAGAGAAGAGACTTAAGTTTTAAAATTGAATGAAGCTGGATCTCCCAATAGCTGGAATGAAAGGAAAGATGGGGAAATCTATGCAATTCGGGAAAGATGTCATTAAAACTTCAAGCAAGGGGGGCTTAACACAAGGACAGTGGGGGGTGGGCATTTTGAGGACAAAAATTCAACCAGCTCATTGTTCTTGAGCCTCAGAATACCAATGGAACTCCTCAGTGACACAGTGGACTAACCATGTGAATAGTTAGCGATTTCGGAAACTCTTAGGTTCTATGAAATTGATGAGAGGGGGCAGGAGAGGACCCCATCTGCGGGAGGCCTCAGGGGTGGGAGGAAGTTGTGGGCAAGGGCATGTGTCCTGGTCTCTAAGTTCTGGGGCAGGAGAGGTCTCGGTGGTAGGGAGCAGCCTGGACAGGGGGTCAGGTGAATGTGGCAATAAAGGCCTGGGGCCGAGAAGAACTTTCTGGTCTCTTGGGAGAAGCTCATGTCTTCTGGGCACAGTGAGAAGTGATGGACCAGAGAGCACCCAAGAATTGGCAGGAAACAGCACGACATTTCACATTGAGTCAAACAGTCAATCCACCTGCCCCCAGAGAGAAACCAGAAGCTACAGGAGGCCACATGATCACCACGAGCTTCTCCTTCACTGTCAGATCAGAGATGGCTGCCCTCTTCTCAGCCGCCTCAATTTACACTTGGGTGCGTATTTTGGGAGGGTTCCCATGGCAGGTTTGGGAGGCGACAGTTGCTAATGAAGCAATGAAAGGAACCTACTGAAGGGCTTCACAAACCCCAGAAGAAGGCTGTCAATTGACTTAGGCTTTCAGGGAATTTCAAATAGATCTTTCAGTTGCATCAGTCCCAGACTCTCTGAACCCAACTTTTTTCTGAACTTCCTCCTCTCTTAATGCACAGATCTGGGGACTCAGCCCCCCCAGCTTTTTCAGGAGCTCCCACCACCCACTCTAGCCTTGTTTAAGCAAAAGGCACTCACGACCTGCCTGCTCTTCCAACTTGTGATGCTGGAGATGAGATGCTTCCAACGCAGCGGGAAAGCCTCAGCAGGACTTCCCAGCAGTGGCCTGAGTGCCAGCGGCTGCCTCCTCTGGCCCGCATCACCGTGGGAGGGCAGCAGGGCAGACACGGCATTGGTTTCTGGCTGGTGGGCCAGCTCTCCGCCTCTTTCCTGAAGACTCAGCTGCAATTTCCACCACCTCCCGTGGCCCCAGAAACGTCAGCACTGAATCACATCTCACCTACCTGCAGGGTAATTTCCACTCATCTCTAGCCACCAGCTGAACAAAACGTGAGTGCACGTGAGGATGAAGTTTAGGGGACAAGCAACGAACACCACAGATTCAGCAAAGACGGGACAGAGTCCCCTCAGATCATCACACCCTGTTAATTTAACTCCATTTTGTTTTTCAGCTACGGGCAGGAGGCCAGAGAAAACCCACGTCATTAACCGAGACGCCATATGCGTGCCTTCTGGAAACATGAACACTTACCCCAACCTCCGAAGGGGAATCCTTATGCTCAGGCAGGACACTGGTTCGAACCTAGGAAGAAAAACAAACATGTCCTGTGTGACTCTGGAGCAGAAAGCAGGGTTTAAGAGCCCGCAGGTGCTGGGTTCAGCCGCCTTCACCAGGGCTCACTCCAGCTCCAAGGTTAATCATTACTGATGGCGCAACATCAGGGCAGCGGATGGAGCTGTCCGTTTATTGTCCCATTTCCCTAAGTACACAGAGCTGCCTGCGCTCCCACCAACACCCCTTGTCAAAGGCAGACGGAACTGCCCTCGGGTTCACACCTTCCCTCCCGAAAAGCGAACCCCACGCAACATTCAAAAGCGAAGCGTGGCCCTGGGCGTGCTCAGTAAAGAGGTGCTCTCGGAGGGGGCCTGAGACCCACACTCCTTGTGGGAAACCCCTCCCGCTGGAGCAGCCTGACAGGCAGAGGCCACTGTCTCCATGGGGATTCATCGGAAATGCAACTCTCAGAGAGGGCGTGGCAAACAGGGGGAGACACTCAGCTACCTGGGGATGTGCCCCCTGACTGAACAGTGTTCTCACAGTGAGATCCACCGGACAGTGAAGACACCTGAATCTTACTGCACAGGGCGCCCCCGTCCTGCCATGCACCAGAATTACCTGGGAGACTGTGCAAAATATCGGCGGCTCCCCTCCCCGCCCCACCCCCTCACCCGTGCACCCCTCCCCACGTCCCCCCAAGCCCCGGCAGTGATATGAATGCACAGCTACTGAGCCTGCGGGCCTCTGAGACTACACACTTAAAGGAAATTATGACTTTCTTTCTCACTTGACAAAATGCTGGTCAAAGCAAGAAACAACATAAAGCCTAAATCGAATGTCTCTTAACTTGCAGACGGACGAGATAAACCAGCTACACGGATGCAGAGCCGTGGAGCTGCCATTGTGCTCCGCTGGGGAGCAGGGTGCCGCGGGAGCAGGGTGGGAGTGAAGGAGGAGGAACGCTTAATGGGGCAACGTTTCCTGGGGTCACCTTAGCAAAATTCCTTTGGAGACCGCCAGTCATCTTTCTCTTCAAATCTGGGAAGTTCTGACATACCTGGCCAATAGGGTCAGTTCTCCCCAGAGGAAGAGAGGCTTATAATACAAACCCACAATAATGGCAAAACTGGAACCCGCTCCTTACAAGCTGTGCATCTTTCACCTGCTTTCATTTCCTTGAAAACAAGCCCACGCCACGTAATCCTGCGTTTTCACTCCCAGCTCAACGCTCGCTCTTTGTTTTATGACAGATTCAGCACCATTGCTCGCACTGTTTGTCAGTCATTGTGACTCAGAATTGTTCACCAGAACACAAAACAAATGGCAGGGGAGACCCCAACAGAGTAAACAACACAATTTACAGCACACACACCGCTCGGGACTTCAGGACAGAGCTCATGCGCTGACAGCATCAATGTTGTTGGCCCCCCAATGTTCAAATGTGGCAGTCAGCAGTCTCATTACCCAAGTCCTGAACTGGCCCAAACGATGAGGAGTGATATATTAATAGTGGGCCACGATGAAACACAGTGTGTGTGTGTGTGTGTGTGTGTGTGTGTGTGTGTGTGCGCGCGTGCACGTGCACGCATGCATGTGTGTAAGAGAGAGAAACACATGCATGTATGTGGACTTATATGGAGTTAATAACTTCACACATGTGCAACCCCCTGCTCATACATATGAGTATATATGAAATCATTTTAAGAATATTTTTTAGCCAAACAACATTATACAAAAGGATATGCTTGGATTTAGAAATAAAGTGAAAGAAGTCAGAAATTAGAGAGGGTCAGCATATATAGAACCACATACAGTATCTGACTTGGGTTAAATGTAATAAAAAGTTGGACAAAGGTGGAAAAATACTAACATTTCCTACAACATAGTCCATTGAAAACTCCTAAACTTATGTTGATTTTATCAGCACTTATTCCTAATAAATATGAATAAATTAGAGAGAAAAAGATTTTTAACCTAAAGTTTATGATAAAATCTTAAGATATTCATAGATTAGTTTGCATATCCAGTGTGTATGTGAGTGTGTGCGTGTGTGTCTGAAGGAGAGAGAATGTCATTTTACATAATAAAATTATTTTTGAAAAGTACACATGCCATGTTTTCCTAAATTGAAGTATGTTGAAGTCACTTACCAGCGCTCCTGATTTGGTTTACAACAAACTTTTATAAAGCAACTTTAAATTTTATAGTCAAATTTTCATAAGAAACATTTGTCTAAATCAGTAATACATAGTTCTAAACTTTCATATTGAAGGTCAATAGCACTGATGTTACAATATATAGGGTACTTGTCAATGATGCTTGTCTCACCTAAGAAACGGTCTTCATTACAGTGAACACAAACAAGATGACCAGTGAATAAGTTCCCATTCCTTCTCTCTGAGGCTTCAGAGTCCAGGACAGGACAGAGTATGAACCATCTAGCACATGTAATAAATGCACGAATGCGAATACAGACATCATCCTGTAAGTCATTCGGAGTGAGGAACAGTCACTTCAGCTGGTGGATATCTGAAGAGGCTTCACAGATGAGGCAGTCTGGGTCTTGAAGGATGTATAGGAGTTTTAAGAAAGGAAGACTATGCAAAGCACCCAGATGTTATGTAACAAGCATGCATCATGGAGTTGTAAAGGCTCAGTCGTGTTTGGGAAGAGGTGAATATGATGATGAAGCTGGAACACGGGGACCTTCAGGAAAGTGAGGAGAATTTAACTGTGCCTGGGGAGACAGGCTGGGCCATCTGCAGTGGGGGGCTGTCTATCTTGCTATGGAATCAGGGATTTATGCACTTTTCAGGCAATCAGAATTCAGGGAAGAAGAACGACGTGCTCAGAGCCCCTTGAGTCACCCAACTCTGCCTTGAGTCACCCAGTAGAAACCTCTCGAGGTCAGTTACCTTCTGCATTTTGTCAGTTTCCTTAAAACAGGGTTAATAATAGACTGTATTTTCGGCACATCGGTATTAATCCAGAGAGAAGAAAGACTTGTGAGAGAAGGAAAGGAAGAGAAGAAATGAGGAGGGCAGGGAGGGAAAAAGGAAGGAGGATCAAAGACAGAAGAAGAGAGGGAGTTAGAGAGGAAGAGAGACCCGTGTCAATGAACACTAAAAAAGTCTCGGACATATTTCGATGAGACTTCTTGATGAAGAAGGCATGAAACAAGCTGTCACTGTGACATCTGGAACATTCCAGCTCATCGGCAATGTCAGGCCTCCTGAGACTTACTGGCCTTCCTTAGGAATTCAGGCTCCCTTTTTTGGTCTTTTTAGCAGTTCTCTCCCTGTTTTTCTTGATCTGACCCCTCCCTGTCCCTTCCTGGAATATAAGAGTCTGCCTGACTATGCATTTATAGCTCTTATAACTTCCATTTGACTAGACATTTATGATATCAAATAAAGCAAAGCAGATCAATAAATAGGAGTCATCATGCAGAAGATTATATATCCCCTCTTGAGTATTTCTTAAGGTTCATGTAAAACAAATTCATTTCCTTCTCAAACAACTTCCTAAGTTCAAAAGTGTACATACTAAATTCACCTTGAAAAACAAAACCAGGTAGCAGGTAGGGAGTTATTCTAGCACCTTCATCAAATCCCTAGAGACCAGCTCCACACCTTAGCTGTCCCCAAGCCAGAGGCTGTTTGGGCCACCACTGCAGTGGCTGAATATGGCAGTCCAGTGCTCACATGCACCAAGAATACTTTTTAAGCTAGTTCAGCTTGTTATGAGAGCAGGATCTTATCTTGGCGTGGGAGGGTGAGGATCATTGTATTTCATACATGATCAGCTAGGAGTCACGAGGACACTGCTGGGTGTTCAGTTTGGAGAAGGGCAAGGTCATGCTGCCTTGTGTCTGCACAGGATGTCTGTGCCTCGCAGGTTCATCTCTTCATTGGCAGGTGATAAAGGAGCAACCTTTCCTTGCATGGTCCCAGTAGAAGGTGGAAGGGAGGGCAAATTGGAGGGGGGGATTTTGTTATCACCAGAGGAACACCCCCTGTGCAGGGAGAGAGACCTGATTCTCTTCCTACACTGTTGCCACACCTATGAAGGTCTCTGATGATGAATGTGTCATTGAAACACACCCGTTCTTTTTCATAAAAAAAAAATGTTGCTCTAATTCTGTATCTCAATTAGAATATGCAATATAACAACTGCTAGTTGTTCCAACAGCAGTGAGGACACATATATACCTTAATAGTCAAACACATGAAAACCTGACAGGGACAGAAACGTTCAGGCCCCTCCACAATGAGAATTTTCCAGAAGGAGCTGCTCAGGATTATATTTCCTAGGAAGGCTTGCACTGAGATAGAGCTAGGTAACTGGATCTCCCCCCAAAAGCGTATGGGTCAGTGATGTTTGCTGTCTCCAAGCCGGCCTTTCCAGAAGTAAATAGAGTATGCCTCCTCCCTGTCACTCTCCTCTTCCCAGAAGCCCAGCCCCCTAAGGTGAGGGCAGAGCTGCACCTGGGTTCCAGAAACAGCCCAGTGAGGGGAAGCCCCCTGCAACCACTGCAGCCAGCTTAGGCTGTTAAATGGTCTCACTTGTCTTCTATTGCTGTACAGCCAACTATCGCAGGCTGAGTTATTTAAACCAACTTCCCTTCATCAGTTGATGGTCTGCAGGCCAGAAGTCCAGCCCGGTGCGGCTCGGTTCTCCACTCAGACTTGCAGGGCAGAAATCAAGGTTGGCTGCATCCTTGCTGGTACTGGGCTAGGAGCTTCTAGTTCCAGCAGGCTGTTCACGGAATTCAGTTTCTCACAGGTTTAGACTGACGTCTCCATTTTCTTGATGACTTTCAACTGGAAGCTGCTCTAGTCTCCTGCCTTCATTTCTTGTCAGGTGGCTCTTTCATCTTCAAATCCAGCAAGTGATCATTTTATTCACATCAAATCCCTCTTGTACTTCAGATCTTTCTCTAGTTCTCTTCTCTTTGAAAGGTTTACCTGATTAAGGCAAGCTCTACCCAGATAATCTGTTTTTATGACAACTGTGCCATGTGTCATCACGTAATCACAGCCATCAAGACCACCAAATATTAGTTCCAGAGCTTATGCAGATTACACACTGCTTTGGGCAGGGATCTTAGGCGCCATCTTGGAATCTCGCCTATCCCAATAACCAAGAAACAAACTCCCATGTAGCTAAGGCACCTGGATATATGTTCACATGTCTTTCAGTAGTCAGCCTGACTCAGAGTTCCAATGTGTTTTTAATGAAATTTTGGATTTAGTTTATCACTATAAATAAAGAAAAATGGCTACTATTAAATTCTAACTCACTATTTTAATGACAATACCCAAGTACTGACTACTTATTATGACTCAGTCACTATTATAAACACTGGAAATCTCAGACATTAAGAAGACAAGGCATTTCTTGCCATGCTTAGATACTGATTTCCCAACTGTTTAATTTTGTTTTGGGCTGAGAAAATGATCCATGTAAAATCTTAGCTGATATAGATCACAGAGTCTTAGAAATCCAATGAATCTCAGAGCTAACTGAGAAAAACCACCTATGCAAATAAATATTTTATCTGAACTCCCTGGGGAGATACATTTAACTTTTCTCTTTGGACATGTTTAACCTGTAACTTACTATCTCACCTGTAACTTGCTAACTTATTAACTTTGGATTATAGAGGTAGCTTTGCAAACTCACATCCCAAAGGTTCCAAGCAGGTTAAGTTAATGAAAAAAAGTAGGTTGGGTGTAAAAGACAATAGGGATTGGAGGAGTCTGACAAAATAGAATTGCCATCCCCAGTCTGTACGAAGCAGCAATTATCTAGTTCCAAATGATAAAAAAAAAAATCTCCTCAGGAAAATTCCCTCAAATGTCAATAATAGACTAGGTATCAATTCTTTTCCAGGTGGGCTATTATTGGTATTGACTTATTTTTATCAGAAAAATGCCTGGAAAATAAGGTGAAAGATCAAAGCTGTTCTAGTACTATTCTCATGAAAAAGCTACTGCCCCCAAAGATTTGCTATTAATCTTTTTATTTTGGCAACACATTCTAGAATAATGAAGTTGGAATTTCTGAGGGAAGGATCTAGACATCAGAATTGTTCAAGGCTCACTCCCCACTTGATGCAGAGTGTGACCAAAGTTAAGAACCAATGCTTTAAAACAAATGAGATTATTTTGTGTGTTTAACTCTAAATCCTATGAGGAATTGCAAAAATGTACTGTGTAATGGAATAAGGCTCCCTTGGAACAAGATTTTAAGAAAGTTAACAGAATCTCAGAGCTGGAAGAGAGCTTAAGCATGGTTAGGCACAAGCAATGCTTCTTAAACCTCAGTGTGCAACTATGACTAGAAGCTTGCTAGAAATGCAGAGACTTTCGGGCTCACTCCACACCTACTGAATCAGGGTCTTCATTTTGCCAAGATTATTCACACAATCCATATGCAAGCTCAAGTTTGAGAAGCTCTGGTCTTGAAGAGTAGGTATAAGTGAAATAGGTCACAGATGAGAACGGTAAATATTCATTTTGCACATAAACACATCTGGGATAAGGAAAAGGGATTATTTCTCCAGTTATGGAGGTATTTAGTAATTTTTTTAAAAGGCCAAGCAGCTATAAAAGCTCCAGATGATATTTTCTATCAGAGATGCTGTTTCCTTTGTTATGCAGAGAGGAGAGGGCTGCTCTCTTCAGTGTAGCCAAGGATAGGGACCAAGGATTGGGACCAAGCAAAATGGAATTGTGGTACAACTCGGGGTTGTGGGGTGAATGTCTGCCCTCACCCCCACCATCCCAAATTTATGCGCCGAAGTCCTAAGTGTCAGTACCTCACCATGCAAGTGTATGTGGAGATAGGATGTTCAAGGTAAAATGAGCCCATTAGGGGGCGGTCCTCAGGAATGTGAGCAGTGTCCTGAAGAGATGAGGAAGAGCCCCCAAGGGTTGCTTCACAAAAGGATGACCCTGTGAAGAGACAGGAAGATGGTCTCTCTCTCTCTCTCTCTCTCTCTCTCTCTCTCTCTCTCTCACACACACACACACACACACATACACACACACACACACCTACACACACCCACACACACCCCACACACAGCCATCTGTAGTGCACTGTTACGTCAGCCCCAGCATACCAGGGCACTCAAGCCACTATTCTATAGGGTCTGCCCTCCTAGACATTCCACTGTCTGGCCAGCTGGTCTGTGCTCTTCAATCCCGAAAGCACCAGAAGTTTCTCTGGGGTCCCAGCATTGGCATGTTTAGCACTGTGCCCACATTGGTTAAGAATTCAGCAAAAGCTTTTAGAGGAAGATCACCCATGAGTTTGTGTCTCACTGGGCCTCCAAATTGTCGTTTTGTCTTCACAAATGCCAGAGTGCAGGTCGCCACAGAAGCCTGAGTTCAGCAAGGCCTTGGTACTTAGGCTTCCAGGGACAGGGAGGCAGGTGAACACCCCCCGGAGAAAGGACATTTCAGCTCCTCAGTGTCGATCCACCAGTCCCTGTAGGGCTGGTCTCAGGCTAGTCTTCCATTCTCCTCTTATTTCTGAAATGCTGTGAAAAGGCGGGGTTTTCATTCCATCTTTTAAAAGTCTGGGGCCTGGTTCTGCAGCTTCCTGTAAAGCGGGAGAATTCAGCAGAATTCAGCCAGTCTCTTCTAAGTAAACAATGACCATGGACTCGTAGCCCCTGGAGGGTCAGTTTCTCATTTAACACAACACAATTCTGAAAACTGGACTGATTTTTCTTTCCCTCTTTTCTCTGGAATTTTATCTCATGCTTATTATTTTCAAAGCTTGATGACATTTTCAAACTCATGATTTTTCTCACGTGGCTAGCGTGTTTCTAGGTGCTAGTAGAGGAAGGGTTGCTTACCCTACTCACTGCATCTTATCTAACTAAACCTTTTAGTATCTGAATGTTACTGGACAGCTAATGAGTCTTCCAAACAGGTGAGTCTGAGACGAGAATGATATTCAACAGAGCACTGTTACACCTGATGGGGGACGAGAAAACACGCCACCGTACGTGGGCTGTCTATTGAGTAGTCTCGGAAAACCAGTGACAAATGTGTAACTGCAGGCAGTTCTCTTGGTAAAAGCAGAGCTTACCCCAAGGTTTCAGCGCTAGTCAAAAATAACCCAATTATTATTGAGTATGACGTGCCCTCTCGGTCTTGATTAGGTAAAATGCAATCATCTTTCACATGTCAAAACACACTATATGGAATGATGTACACAAGAACATTCTGTAGACTTCCAAACCAAAAGGAGACAACAGTCAGACAACTCAAAGCACACTTTCAGTCTGGTTGCATCTCATCTTGGAGGGTTTCCATTTCTCTAAGGCAGAGATGTTCGCCACAGTTTTCTAGTCACATGAGTCCCTTTATGTTTAATTGGTGGCTCTTTAAGACTCCTAATTTCTCCATATGAATGCACCATTATACTAAATCCTACCAGTCATACAGGAGTCGTGTGGTTCTTTGGGTTAATGGTGACTGCAAATGTGGCTCTAGAGTCACATAACTCTGAGTATCCCTGCCATTACCCACATTTTATTCCATTTCCCTTTCCAACTGTTACGGAGCTCTATTACAGGCAGGTGAAAAAGTACTGAGCAGCGAAAGCATAGAGACATTCTCTTCTTTCACCAGAGTTTCTGAAAGATACAAGGTGAGCTGAAAATAAGGAAGGCTGAGAATGAGGTGTAGTTTCCATGGAAGTCAGAGGTCTCTGCAGCTCTGAAACGAAACCTTCTGTCTGCCTTTCCTGCTTGCTCTATTTCCGCGTCTTCCTCAAAGGGCTACTGGAGTGGCAAAGGCAGAATTGGGTCAGACTGCACCACTTTTTGCCCCTATGCGCAAGGTCCTACCCAGGACATTTACCTAAAACCAAAAGCCACACCTCTAAGAGCTGTACAATTGAAGACCACTGACTTTTCTTAAGTGTTGAAAAGTTTCTATTTTTTAGAGGAAATAAAAAACAAAGAAACTCTTTGCATTACAAAACACAATCTAAAGTGTTTTGTAGGTGCTGAAGACATGGATTGATAATCTGTGAAACAACTGCTCTTTCACTCCTGCCGACCTGAGGGGCCTACCAACATGAGGCAGGTGGAGCTCAAGTGAAATACTAAGATCTTTGTCAAGTCCAAGCTCTCTTACTACTTCCATCGCCATTCCTCTCCTCCCCCATCACCCCAACATACTAAGATTATTGTGACAGCATTTTGGGAAGTAAGGAAAGAGTCAGAGACTAGGATCCATGGGTCCTTTGATCTTTGATGACTAAGTATGTGCTGGCTTAGAAATGTTCTACCCTTAGAAAGGACTAATTTAGAGTTACCATTGATAAATAAGGATAATCAGGAAATAACAGTAATGATGATTGGCTTATGTGTTAATTACTTTAGAGGCACATGTATTCATTATTTACATGTCCTATTTCATTTAATCCCTGTAGTTCTATATTATGTGCTTTTTTTTCTTGCTTTGTCCATTTTACAGATGGGAAAACTCAGTTTCAGAAAATTGGAGCAACTTTCCTAGTATCACTTCAATAGCAAATTTGCAGATCAGACATTAAATGTTCTGCTTCCAAAGTCTGCCCCCTCCACAGCAGTGTGCCTCCTCTGAGCCCAGAATGATGGTGACTTTAATTGTCTTCCCTAGGGCTGCTTAATGAGAGTTTTAAAAACCAAAATCTATTAGCCTCAGGGAATAGAAACAGACACAATTTATCACATTGCCAGACTCAAAAACACCATCCTTACCTATTAACAGTCCCCAATTAAGACGGCAGTCATGAGTTAATGAACAAACCATTAGACAGAGAAAAGTAATATCAACAAGAGCACATGTCTATTAATCTGTTGCTCCCTGAAAGTCATTAGTCCCAACACTATAAGGCTCAATAATTTCTAGGTAGCTTTCAAAGAAAATTATTGTGATATTTATTACTCAGTATTTCAAGAAATCATTTAAAATCTAGGTACTTTTGTAACCCTAGTCAAAAGATGATGACCGAGGCCTGGGTAAAGTTAATTTATAGAATAACTCTATAAACTATTTTTTGATGAATTCTTAAAAAGAGGTATATAGGAACTTTCACTGGAGCTTGCCAATGAAGCTTGCATTCAATTTCATGTAAAAATGGGATAATTACATTAGTTCTAGTCTACCTTCACACTGGGCTCTTTTTCTATGGAATACTTCCAATGTATTAATCATTTGAGCAATGGGTCTCAACATTGGAAGCACATGAAAATCACCTGGAGAAGCTTTAAGATATGCTGATGCCAGGGCCCCTCTTGTTTACATTCCTTTAGCAGGTTTCTAACGTTACATTTGGAAATTTCTTTCATTATTTTCTCTTTCCATTTAATCTTCAAAACCACCTTAGGAGAAAACTGACGCTTAAACTTTATGGTCCAAGGTCTAAAGCAATAAAAATCAAGATAAGTAACTTCCTCCCATGGATGTTGCTTGTAAGTAGAGCATCTAACATTTCAGCTTGAACCTGTATATCCCGAAACCATTGCTCTCAACCCCTCTGTCCTGCTGTCTGAAGCTTGGGGACACACACAAAGGAAAATGAAAGGAAAGTGAAGCAAAGACCCCACTTTCTCTGCAAGAGAGGGAAAGGTGTGGCATCCCAAACACCAACAGGAATGACTCTTCTCAAAGCAACACTGTTAGGATGTGCAGGGCCAGTGCATGGACTCACTCAGGGTTGAATCTGAAGAGGAAAGGTATTCAATCCACAGTGGTACACTCTTCTGGAGAAGGAAATAATATTACAATGTTTGTATGGGAAAAATGCATTTGAAGTTTCAAAGTATTGATTTATAAGACTGGGAACACAATCTCATTAAGCTGAGGGGCCCTTTTACTCTAATAAACAGGTGCACGCCGAATCCTGTGACACATTAGTGGCTGGGACAGGAAATGTCTGCAATTTATAGCTTTGTAAAACTTCAGGTCAGCAGTTCTCTGGTGTGGTCTAATCAGGGGCTCTAAAAGGTCAAAACAGTTTTTTTGGTAGTAATTCTAAGACAATCTTTCTCTTTTTCATTTGAATTCTTTTACAAGTCAATCTTACCCTTTTTATGAAGGCTTCTGTTTCAGAATCTCTTTCAGAGGTGGAGGAGATGTTTACCATACACCCCCTAACCCAGCTGCCCCAAATCAGCGGGACTCCTTGAACTTGCCTTGTTCTCACCTCCCTCCACTCCTCTGCTTTGCCTGTTTTCTGTGATTCTAAGTGCCAGGGGAGTGCTCAACAAGGAATAAACACTTCCTGGTCCAGTTCCAGTATCACAAAGAGATGGACAATATCAAAATGAGTAGATAGATAAATATGCATGGCAGCAAAATTACGCAGTGGAGTAAAGTCTAACTGGATGGAAAGAAGTATTTGACCTACAGTGGTGAGAATAAGTCGGTTTCTCTGAGCAAGTAACAGATTCAGATCTACATAAAGAGAAATGAAAAGGAATAGTATTCAAGGACAACCTCAAGTGCAAAGACCCTGAGGTCAGAATGGCTGAAAAAAATGACTAGTGAAGGGGGAAGAAAGGGGAAGTGGAGCCAAAGAAAGACAGGGCTCTAGAAATGGGTAGTCTGCATTCTGATTACAAAGGGAACTCTATAAGCCTGGCTAGTGGTTTGTCTATTTTGTTTATTTTTTTCAAAGAACCAGCTTTTGGTTTCGTTAATCTTCTGGATTGTTTTTTTTTTTATTTCCATTTCATTTATTTCTGCTTTGATTTTTATTATTTCCTTTCTTAAACTGTCTTTTGGGGTTTTTTGTTGTTCATTTTCTAGTTCTTTGACATGTGAGATTAAATTGTTTCTTTGGGTTGTTTCTTGTTTCTTGATGTGAGCTTGTAATGCTATATATTTTCCTCTTATTACTGCTTTTGCTGTGTCCCAGACGTTCTGGAAAGTTGTGTCCTCATTGTCATTCAGTTCTAGATATTTTTTAATTTCTTCTTTGATCTCTTCGTTGATCCATTGGTTTGCCAGTAATGTG
>PVIJ01018122.1:0-27250 GCA_004024925.1 Scalopus aquaticus | reverse complement strand
CCCCAAACCAATATGTACTTTAACTACAGTTTTGACTTTCCCAGAAATGGAATCTTAAGCAGGCAGCCAGGAATCATCTGATCAGCCCTAATTAGATCATCTGTCTATTGAACCCTGCCTCTCCTCTAAAGGAAGCAATCTTTCAATAACCAACCTGCTTGTCTGTTGATTGTGACTCCCTACACCCTACTCCCTGTAAAAGGCTTTCACTGTGTACAGCTCCTGAGAGCCTCTTTCCAGCTGATGGATTGGATGCTGCCCAATTCATGAATCATTGAATAAAGCCAATAAGATCTTCAAACTTTACTCAGTTGAGTTTTGTTTCTTACCAGGAATGATCCTAAGTCACTAATGGCCCCTGCTGACCTCACAGCTTTTGTTATTAACACTTTCAATTACCCTTTAAACGGAAAAAATGCAGTTTTCAAATGAAATGAATTAGCTCCCTCAATTCTATTTCAAACTATCCAACAACTCTATACTTTTTTTTTTAACTTTTGCTGTAAATTTCAGCTCTGAGAACAGTTTTTCAGCTGGTGAGATAGGAGGATGCAATTGCTTCTTTTTCTCTAACACAGATGAGCTCATCTCTCTCCCTGTCTGTAGAAGGTCGTCTGATCCTGCTCTTGCCCAGGGGTTTCACCTGGATGCAAAAACTTCCTCCTCTAGATACTGTATTCTAAACATACCACTACTATATTGCACACACGCATACACACACACACACACACACACACACACACACACACACACACACACACGACTTCATCCTCAGGACTGCTTTACCGTGAAATAAACTGTGTCTTCATCCTTAACAATGTTTTGTGTGTGTGAATACATACACATGTACACGTGCATCCGTGTACCTATAAACACGGTGATGGCAATCTTGCATGGATCCACATAGGCCACACCCACAAGTAGGACTCAAACCATGACCTAAGTTCTTGCCAAATGCCTGTGCCCACAGAACTCAAGAGCATGCAGGGTCCTGAGGAGCTGCTGGGGGCCTTCTCCCTCTCACCTCCCAGCCTCCCTGGGGCAGCTGCCACCAGACTGTTTCTCATCTCCTCCCAAATAGTGGGGGCGCAGGAAGCCTTCAGCCACCTCCTTAGGATACAGCTGCAGAGTCTGAACCCCTTAGCCTCAGGCTAGAATGGGCTCCCAGGCACAGGCCCTGCAATCAGGCCACATCATCCACTGCTTTTGTTTGCAAAGAGCCTCAGGGAGCGGGCGTATCTGGCTGTCCTCTTTCTACTGTTTACGTAAGTGCTGAAGGCCTCCCTCTAGAAAGGATCCATTGTTCCTTTACCAGTTGAATGTGTCAGCCTTAGCCCTTGCCTTTGCCTTAAGTTGACTGCGTGTGTGTGTTTTAAGTACAAAAAAGAGACAGTATCACACCTCATCCTTCTCCGTGCCTAGTCCTGGTTCTGAAAACTATTCTCTTTAATCTCTTCTGGTTTTAGTCCGTCTCTTCATAAATTTGAAAACATGGGGCCTCCCTGGTGGCGCAGTGGTTGAGCGCTGCGCTGTGGAGCTGTCGGCAGCTCGTGATGCGAGTTCAACGCCCAGCTGGGGAGAATCCCACATGGAGCAGCAGACCTCTCCTGCCTCGCCCGCTGCTCCCCTCAGCAGTGTATTTCTGATGTGCCTGTTCTGCTCCCCACTCTGTCTCTGGTGAATCCTCTCGCCGCCCCACGACTCTGGCCTGTACCCCAGCTTGTATGTATAAATAAATCTTTAAAAAAAAATTTGAAAACATGAAAATATGTTCACTTTTATTTTTTAACTCAAAAGGAGAGCTCACCAAGAATGTGATGATTCAGCTAAGGCATCCCTCCTGACCACCACTGTCATGAGCCTTTTCTAAAACCTCATGGTTCAGGTAGCGAATACTGACGGAGGCCTTCTTATTGCCAGGCACGGCTAGATACTTCACAAATATTAACTCATTCACTCTTCCTAATAACCACAAGGTAGACACTGTGGCTAGTTGCATTTCACAAATGAGGAAGTTTAACGAATTTGCTCAAGGTAATGAACGCCAGAGTTGGGATTTGAACCTAGGTCGCTGGCACCAGAATGTAGGCTTGAATCCATTCATTTATTGCCTGTCTGTTGATCTAACTCTAGCTGATTGTTTTAAACAGCATGTGTATTTCTAGTGGTTGTTCTGGGTTTCCCTAATGAAAGATGTAAGTATTAGTTTTTCTCTTTTACTCTTCCATTTTTGTTTTCTACCTTCTGTCAGTTTTATTTTCATATTGTCAAGGTTTTATGCTTCAGTTTCCTTCATCATCAACATTATGTCTCCTAGACTTTGTCTATGGTTGAATTCAAAAGTTTAAAAGTTAAGTAATGACATTAACATTGTTATTACTAAAAATACTATTCTTTTCATGTTAGAATCATATCTCTGTATAGTCTCACTATGTGATCCCTAAATGGCAAATTCTCATAGCTTTGAGATAAAATATATTTGGTTCTCTTATTCTGCACCAAGTGCTTAAAATATGGCACATTTGACTTTGTTTCACATTTGGGTCACAGTTTTTAGAGTTTTCTGTTTTTCTTGGAGTTTCTAATTGCCTTTCTTGTTTATTTTGTAAGAAGAATAATGTGCTTTCAACATATCTTCAAATTGATCCAAGTCCTCAATTATAATGCTATAGCATAAAATGCCCTATTTTTCCTCTAGAGACATTCTTCCTGGAGTTTTCTGATTCGGTGCCACCGTATCCAAGTTGTTCTCTTGGTAAAAGCGAAGCTGTCATCTCAAGATTTTTGTTACTGTCTCTGAGCCTCCAGTCCTTGTTTACAGAATCCACTTCTTTTGTTTGTTTCTGGTTAGCTATTTTGCTGGAGTATTTCTTGAAGCAACATTAGTGGTCAAGTTTTCCACCCTCTCTATGTGACTTACTGTTTCCTCTGTCTCCCTCATCTTGTCTCATATTACTTTTTGTGTTTTCTTTACACTAATCTTGAAGTTTTATTTACTTTATCTTCCATCATATTTTGCATTTTAGAAAACTTTTTATTTTGAAATAACTATAGATTCATATGCCACTATAAGAAATAATACAGAAAGATACCATGTACAATTTATCTAATTTCCCCCAGTGGTAATATCTTGCATAATTATAGTATAATATTATAATCAGGTAATTAATTGATACTCCTAAAACCTATCAACCTTATTAACTTTCACCAGCTTGACATGGACTCGTGTGTGTGAATGTGTGTGCACTAGTTAAGTGCAATCTTACTGCTTGTGCTGATTTACATGGCCACCAACATGCTCAAGATAAAGAACAGTTTCATCTAGTCCCTGGTACTATTCTTTATAGCCAGAGATACCTTCTTCCTGCTCCCCACTCTGCCCCTGATAATCATTAATCTGTTCTCTATCACAGTAACTTCAAAATTACCATTTCAAGAAAGAATAGTATTTCAAGAATGCTCTGTAAATTAAACCATACATATGTAACCTATGATTGCCTTTTCTTACTTAAGATTCATCCAACTTATGTATATCAGGTTCATTCCTTTTTATTGCTTTTTATTCCATGCTATGACTATACCATAGTTTGTTTAACTGTCCATCTATTGAAGGATATTAGGTTATTTCCAGTTTGGGATATTACTAACAAAAAAATTTGTGTAAGTATATTCATGGATAAGTTTCTGTGTGTGTATATTTTTGCTTCTTTGGGATAAAAGCCTAAAAAGAACTTGGTAGGTCATATGGTAAGTGTATTGCTTACTTTTGTTATAAACTTCCATATTTTTCTCCAGAGTGACTGTATCATCTTATATTCCCACCAGAAATATATGCTCCATTTTCCCCACATCTAACATTTGGCATTGTCACTATTTATTTAGCCTTTCTGATAGGTGTGTAGTGATATCTCGTGGTGATTGTAATATACATTTCCCTAATGGCTAATGATGTTAACCATCATCTCATGTTCTTATTTGCCATCTGTATATTCTTTACAGTGAAATGTTTGTTTATGTGCTTTGCCTCTTTTCTAATTTTATCTTTCCTAAAATTTTTACTAGTGAGTTTTTTTTTTCTTTATGCATTCCAGATATGTCTCTGCTGGATATTTGGTTTGCATAAATACTTTCTCCCAATCTTCAGATTGTTCTTTCATTCTCTTACAAAGTCTTTCACAGAGCAGAAGACTTTACCTTTGATGAAGTCTAGCTTATCAAATTTTGCTTTTATGGATAATGCTTTTTTTCCCAAGTCTAAGAACTCTTCACCTAGTCTTATATCCATTCACATAATGAAGTTTCATTTGGGGTTACTTCCAATTTGGGGCCCTTACTAATAAAATTTTATTAAAGTATTTACAAATAAATCTGTGATGCATTTTGAGGCTTTTTTGTTTGTTTGTTTGTTTGTTTTGTATAAAGTATGGGATTTGGGTCAAGGTACATTTTATTTTATCTTTTTGCCTATGATTACCCAACTGTTCCAACTGTTCCAACTGTACCTTTTCATTTATTGAAAAGGTAATTCTTCCTCCAGTGAATATTACCTTTTCACCTTCATCATAAATTAGCTGAACATATTTGTGGGAGTCTACTTTTGTGTTTTCTGTTCTGTTTTGCTGATCTATTTCATAGAGTGGGTCCTCACTTGTGATCTCCCTTAGTCCCTCATATCAAGGTAAGGCAGGTGTTACGATTCCAATTTCACTGATGCAGTCGCTGAGTCTCAGGGGGTTTCAGTGATGTGCTTTTGGCCATATGGCCAGTAAAGAAGGGATGTTCTGTTCCTCAATCTCATGTTTATTCCATGCTCATTCTGCAGCTTGAGAACATCTACTACCCTCTGAAATGTCACTAAATCCTTCCTTTTACAATGAGGGAACACTTCCAAATTCATTTCACAAGGTCAGTATTACCGTAATACCAAAGCCAGACAAGGATCCTACAAAGAAAGAAAATCATAAGCCATAGATGCAAAAATCCTCAGCAAAACACTAGCAAGCTGAATTCTACAGAACATTAAAAGGATAATATACCATTACCAAGTGAGATTTAGTCCTGAGCTTCAAGGATGGTAGAACATATGCAAATCAACAAGTGTGATTAATTTCAAGAATGAAGGATGAAAGAATGAAAGATGAATCTACTTAAAGGATGAAGATTAAAAATCATAGAATTTTCTCAATAGGTGAAGAAAAACATTTGACAAAATTCAACATCTTTTCATGACAAAAACCCTAAACAAGTTATGTATAGTTGACAAGCCCACAGCTACCATCATACTGAGGAAGCTGACAAGGATGTCCATGCACATACTGTGTGTTCTCACTTAGATCTGGATTCCAAAAAAGTTGAATTTATGGGAGCAGAGAGCAGAATGGTGGTTGTCAGGAGTTGGGCATAGGGGGAAATGGGGAAACATTGGCATAGGGTACAAACTTGTAGTTCTAAGATGAATTCTACAGATGCAATGTACAAGATGGTGATTATAGTTAATAATACCTCACTATATACTTAAAATTTGCTAAGAGGATAGATTTTAAGATTTTACACCAGAAAAAAAGGGCAACTGTGAGATGATAGATGTGTTGACTAACTTACATAACTTAACATAAAGCTTGATTGTGGTAGTCATTTCTCAATGTGTACATATATCAAATCATCATCCTTGACACTTCTATCCATATGCTATGCAAATTAAATATATGTAACTTTTACTTGTCAATCATACCTCTTTTCCCCTCTAGGGGAAAAGGATGAACTCATGATATAGAAAACTATAACAAAAGATGCAAACAAAGAGAGAAGGACAAAATCCCCCAGTCAACTCTAAACACTGACCCATGCACAATTACATGTTTGTTGCGTAGCCAGTTAGCAAGAGCAGCCACACAATTATCAGTCTAATTGCTGGTTGCATGTTGTTCCAAAATACATTCTGATATTTCGACTGGGTCAGGGGCTTTAGCATCCTCATGTTAATGAGTCTGAAGGATGCTGTTGTAATCAGGCCCCTGTCAGGAAACCCTGTGGAGGGGACAAGGCGCAGTGTGTTCAGCTCAAGACCCTGTCCCAAGTTCCCACGGAGAAGCCCTGGGAATCTATGGAAGTGTTCCAGTAAGCACATGGCGCTCTGGATAAGTCAGCGTGAACCTCAGCTATTTCAGCGATGATCAATACTGACTCTGCAGACAGCTGGAAGGAAGAGATCTTCTGGCTCTGATTTATTTTCTGCTACATCTCCCTTGGTAAGGCCTAAAAACAAAGCATAGACTATTTTCACTGTAGGGAAGAAGAGCAAACACACGAGAGCTTTTTCTTTTTTATCGCTCAATTCCAGTGGCAGTGGATTTAAATCATACTTTTCTTTTGATTAATGTTATTTTCCATTTGCAAGTACTAGTTTAACTTTGTTCTCTTGATTAAATAGAAGACAAGAAATCTGAACAATCCCCAAAGGAGCTTGGGAATTATTTTATTAATGCATACACAAACTAAAACCAAGATATTTATTGTTAAGAAACCTGGTATTCTACCTGAATTATAAATGGAAAAACAATTAGTGACTTACAGAGTACTTTAACCTAAACATTAACCAGTGTTCTCTGACTTACCCACTCTTTTAAGTTTCTTGAAGCAGGTCATATAAAATGAATGCTAGTCAGATATCATGCATTCTAATTTTAGACTGTTTGTAAATTTGGACAAAATGAAAGCTCCACCTGTTTACTTTTGCAATCTGAAAAGTTAATATATGATCTGTTTCACTAGAAATGATATAGGTATTACAACTCAGAAATCCCTGCAAAATTTCTTCTTGAATTACCTGACAGTCCCTAATTCACACCTTGAAGTCAGATGATTTCAAGCTGGGCAGGGTGGCGAATCCATCCCACATTCATAAACAGCCAGCCATGAAGTGTGGCAGTGTGTTTACTAAGCCCTGGACTTCGATTTCTCATGCCATTTTGAAATTTTCTGCAAGTTTGATTTTATGATGAGAGATATATTCCAGAGTTTCAGTTTTGAAGTAAACTTCCTTGTAGGTTTTCAAAGAACATTGCCAAGAAACTGAACTCTAATGAAATGTCATCCTTGGGGGCCAGTCTTGCTTTGGGAAATGTCCACTGAAAGGATGCGCTCAGAGGAATTCAGACATCTTTAGATCTCTGGATCCTGTCCAACTTGCACACAGGCCCATTTGGCACCGGTCATGCTCCAGCTTTCCCACAAAGCTCTGGAAGGGCTCCAAGAGCTCATTTAAGCTCTACCTCTACATATGGATCTGAGCACCAGAAAGAAATCATGGAGGAAACTGACCTCCGAAGCCACAGAAGAGACCTCAAGGAGATGGAAAGGGACAAGTGTGTTTGCTGTGGTCATTTATCCAGCAATCAGGGGAGTCAAACTCAAGTCAGGGACCTCTCTCTGTTCAGGACCCCAAGGAGGAGCAAGACAGACATTTGGCAGAGACTCCCAGGTGTTGGGATTCAGGGTCACTGACTACTAGAGTCCTCCACAGTCTGAAGATTGCCAGAGAAAGTGAGAAATATAATACATGTGTCTATGTGCACATAATACAAAAGAAATCCATAGAAAGAAGGTATGATTGTCCTTCAATAGTCAGTGATGAATGGAAGGAAACCTGAGTTCAAATTCTCTGATGCCAATCTAAGGTGAGGCCTTTAGCAAATCTCTTATATCCTCTGGACCTCAATTACCCTATCTGTCTGGTGAGGACACAGATGAGGTAGTACCTTTAGGTCATTTTAGTCTCTTTCATTTAAATGGGCTTAAGAACAGTGGGAGAAAATCACACTTCAATTGCATTCAGATTACAAATCACCAGCAATCAAAAAAAGTTCACCACAAATAGAAATGATGTAAGTGCTACAGATATGTATCTGCTTTCCTTTCAAAGAAGCTAAACTGCAGCTCACAAATCTTTTCTGTCTATAAGACATAAGTTTTCTTTCACAGAATATTAACAATTGCAAAATATAGGTAAAAAGATGTGGACACTTCCAAGGTGAAGTTAGTAACTTTAGTTATTATTAAATCAATAGAAAAAGTTGAATATCCAGAAAATGAGCAAAATATGTGAATAGCAAGTTAGCAGAGATTCAAATGACCAATTGACATGCATCTATTTAATGTTTTTAGCTATATTTTAAATACTAATTTAAAAAATACAATATCCATATGTTGTTAGTAAAATGAATCAAATACGGGTAGAACTGTAAATAAGTGCTGCTATCAATTCTTTGAGAATAATTTGACAATATAAACTAAGAATATGAAATGCAGTTAAGTCCTTTGATTCAGAAATTGTTTTGCAAAATGAATTTTGAGGAAATAATCAGAAGTGTGCAAAAAATGTATGTAGTAATGCTTATTGAGGTACTTTGCAATAATAAAATATCAAAACCAACTTAAATCATTAAGTTTATTTTGACACATTCAAATGAGCTCATTTGAATTTTTGTTTTTGACAAACATTGAATAATCTTGAAATGCTACAATATAAAATGGAAACAGAAACATGTATAACATAATTCCAGTTCTATAGTTATAAAAATAAAGTCTAACATGGAGTTTTATTTTGTTTCACTTTACTGTGAATTCCAAATTCCCAACAATGAATATGCATTATTTTTATTATCATAAAAATAAATATTGTTTTTAAATGAATCAACAGTGAAAAACTCTTTGATAATATCTACTGGATCTTAGCAGGCACTTATGCTATGAATGAGCAATTTCACTCCCAGGCATACACTCAACAAAAATGCATACATGTGTTCACCAATATCCTAAAACATTCATAACAGCACTTTTTATGAGAGTGCTTTCCATCAAAAGCTGGGAACTGTCCAAATGCCCATTTGTAACAGAATTAATGAATTGAGATATGTGCACACAGCAATACACCAAAAGCAATGAGAATGAATGATACAGAATTGTACATAATACAGATGAATCTCACAAATATCATAAATTAAATGAACAAACCAGATAGAGAAGAGTTTGTGATTTATGAACCCATATATACAAGAAAAACTGGCCAAAGTAATTGAGCTGTTACATTAATGAGATGTTTAAGGAAGACAGTGTGAGGTTTCTGAGGTGCTGTCATGGTTGGTGTCTCTATCTGTGTGTGTGTCCTTTTCTGTATGCTTTTAATACTTTTAAAATGCTTAAAATATAAAATATGCAGTTATTATGATGGGAGAGGTGGGGAAAATGGGAAGAAGAAAGTAGAAAGGCGAGAACAAGCACACCACCTAAATGCATGAGGGAATAATGCCTTTCCATGTGAAGAGTAAAAATTTGGGGATGGAATGGGATACGGTGGGGGGAGGCAGGTGAGAGGAGGCCAGGCAGATCCTGCATTATTCTGCAGTTTGCACAAGAACATTGGGAAATGCCCCAACCCCTCTGCCACACTCCTCTAACTCACACCACTTCAATGACACTCTTTTTACCCTGGCCATTCCCCTTCACTGGAAGACTTGTTTTTCTAAATCTGCACTTGGCTTACTCCATTCAAGTCTTTATCCAAGTATCATCTTCTCCAAAGAATCATTCACTGACCACTTATTTAAAATAAGTAACCTCCTCCAATCTCACACTCATTCACTAGTCCCTAGTTTTCCTTTACTTTATCTCACAGGGTTATTGCCATGTATAATTAAAGTGCGCGCGCACGCACAGACACACACACACACAGTAGAAAATATATGTAGACAGAGACAGGCACATAGGTTCAGGTATGGGTATGGATGAAGACAGAGACATTTATTTGTTCCACTAGACTGTATGTGTCATAGACAATTTACCTTGTTCCCAAAATCAAAGTGTTTGATAAATACATATAGACAGACTGTGGTTCCCTTTGGCCCCATTTTAAAGGTGCCTGTGGCATGAAATGGAGATGGCTTTTCTTGGTGAGCATTCTCCTTGCCCTTCTCTCCATGGCAGCTCAAGAGAATTCTGAGCACAGGGTAAGGCCACGGTTGCAGCTTCCCAGGATTATTGGAAACAGATGCAGCCACTGCACACACTAAAGTTAGTAAAGTGATTGTTTGGAGAATGATGGAGCCCTAAGTACCCTTGTATTTTTGTTGAGCAATCTGAGCTGCTGGGCACAATTCAGACAAAGGGTCAGCACCAAATGTTTCAAGAACTCCACTTGAGAAATAGTAGATGAACAAAGGTCAACACAATTTGAGTCCATATGGACCTTTTTACTATAGGGAACCAGCATAAAGTGTTGTGAACTGTTCTCACGGGTTTGTGTGTAGTCCAGATTCAAGAATTCCCAGAGTGTTTGGTTCACATGTGATTTCCTTGCTTTCATATTGAATTACAGCAGCTTGAATGCAGAAGACTGAGGTGCTAGTTGCAGCTGGTCAAGCTCAACTGGCCTGTCCCAGTTCTAGAGATTATGTTAATCATCTAGCTATATGTCACTTTTGTGGCTCGTGTAACTACCTCATTTGACTTTTACCACAACCCACTGAATTGGAAAATACAGGATTCATAAGTATTTCCTTTTGCAAATGCAGGGGCTAAAGCTCACAAAGTGGTACGTGCCGCTTGCCAAGTGCTGCTGTCATTCCTATTAGGACAGTTTTCCCATAGGGCCGGATGCACCTTTCCGGTCATCACCTGTTGAGATCAGGTGGTTGGTAAAGGCCACAAGCCTTTCTATTTTAAAATATCCATAAATCTTTCATATTTTGCAAATTTTTCCTTTTCTTACCTCCTCTGTCCTTCCAGTACACAGTCTGGTTCCTAAACTTAGAGCATTTACGTTCTGAGTGGCCTTACAATTCTCATGAGTCTGGGTCTCCTTAAGACAAAAACCGGCCTGCAAAGGGCAAACAGAACCTCACTGTTCAGGAAAAGCCCAGGCTTATTCTTAGTAAGCACATCTAAGCATCACTTACATCCAAGACTCTGCCAAATAACTGTGTGGCTAGCAGCCTGGAGGAACAGTCAAGTTTCCCAAAGTGCCAAAGAGTTTCATTAGGTGCCATGAATTTGGGGAGTGTCTGATTTAATACTGCATGTCTCAGCTCTTTCACTGTCTATAGAGTCTCTTTAAACATTTTCATAATCACTTTCCTTAAAAGGTCAATTCTTTTTGTCTTGCCTGAATATCAAGAGCTCCAATTGTGAAAACAGGCAGTCTTCCCTAGCTATTCTTGCTAAAATAGCACCATAAATCTCTTCCCGATGACTCAGTTCATCCTGTATACTTCGTTATTCTTTTTTCCTCTCAAATGGTTTTGATTTGCCAATAATATATATAACCATATAATTTGGGGAGTACAACTTCACCCTTCCATTTATGCACATCCTTTATGCACCCTCCACCAAAGCTGCTGTGCCAATGTCCTAGCCCCTTTCTTCTCCTACCCCCTCTGCCTCCCCCCCCATCACCTCTGGTAACCAGCACATTTCTCACAGAATCTAAGAATTATTTGTGCTGTTTTACCAGTTTGTTTTCTTTAGTTATTTATATTCCACAAATGACTGCCCCAGGCCTGCCCAACACTCGACAGGTCATCTGCTGGTTCATCAAGCTCTGAGGCTTTGGGAGTCCCCTGAACATCAGCAGGGAGTTGCTGAAATGAGTCTTGCTGTCCTGAGCTCTGTCCCATAGTTTTCAAGAGCCTCTACTGCTTGGTGTGCGGTCTTTACCTAGTTCTTGTTTACAGGGTTCTTATGATTTGAGTTCCAGGTTAAAATCCAATTCCACCACTGGTATTATAACTACTCTTGACTTTGAAGGCCATTTGACTGGGCCTCAAAGTACCTCTCCAGTCAGTACCTGCTGTACTAGAAGCTGGTGCTCAAACTCCAACTCTAACCCATAGCCTCTGCCCAGGAACCCCTGATTCTGTGGCCTTTGCCCATTATTTAGAGCTCCTGACATATTTAGATATGTCCCACCAATCTGGACATTGATATTTTCTACAAACTTGTGATAGAAGTGAATGAATATGTCCTTTAGGGGTGGGAAGCAGACCTACAGCCAAAATGTCCTCTTCACTCCAGAGACATTTTCTCCAGCTGTTTCTCATGCCCATTTAGTCTTGTGGATGAGGCTGTATCTGTCACAACTGTATCCTCCCTAACTTTTCTGCTGCCTGTGAAATTCTAGCCATCAGAAAGTCCCATGCCTAACTCACATCTTCCAGGAAGCTGCTGCTAGTGTATCCTTTGAGTGCTCCGAGATTGTACAGTCTGAACGGTTCCTTTGTCCTCCTTATATTGTAATCACTCATTCACATACTTTCACGTACTTTGCTGGATCATATTACTTGGAATAAGGACTCATTTATACACTAACGACCCATTTTATGTCATCCTGGCTATTTCTAATTAATGCTCTGATGCTCTGGTCCCCTTCATTTTCCAGTGAATGGCAATATAGAAAAGTTATAATCCTGAGAATGAGTGATTATTTGGAAGTTTCATGATGTCTTACCTCTGCTACTATAACAGATACCACAGTCTGAATGGCTTAAACGACATAAATTTATTTCTCACAGTTCAGAAGACCGGGAAGTTCAAAATCAAGCTGACAGATCTGTTGTCTGGTGAGGGCCCACTTCCTTCTTCTTAGATCCTCATGTGTTGGAGAGCAAAGAAAGAGATCCCAGGTCCCCTCCTCTTTTTACAAGGGCATTTATCTCATTCATGAGGTCTAAATGCTCATGACCTAACTATTTCCCAGGGGATCCACTTCCAAATACCATCAGTTTGGGGATTATGCTTCAACATATAAATCGGGAAATCTATAGCACATGACATCCAGGCATTTAATTGTTCCTCTGGGGTGTCAGTACATCCTGGAAAACCCCTGGGGATAGCCATGTGGTCAGCGTTTCTTAGGTGCCTGAGTTCGGAAAACATTTAGCACACACCTTATTCAACACTAGCACATTCACTTGCTCACAGTAGTGCTTCACTGGGAACGCAGAAGTGTATTGCATGCGATCTCACAGTTACATCCAGCACACGTTAATAACTCTCAGTCTGATAACGGGGCATACAAAGATAGAGAAAACTGGAGATGAGTTGGGGGCAGCAAAAAAGGAAACATTTATTCCAAACTGAAAGTGTGGGAATACTTTCTGGACGAAGCAACACCAGAGGTGAGGTTTTCCAGGATGATTAAAAGTTAACTGAGAAAAAAAAAAAGGAGAGGAGCAATGTGAAAAGAAAAGTTTGTCAGTGCTATGAGTTGAATTAGGTTGCCCAAAAGATTTTGTGTGTGTGTGTCTGTGTGTGTATGTGTGTGTGTGTGTGATGAAGTCCTATCTAGCACCTCAGAATGTGATAGTAGAGACAGATATTTAAGTAATTAACTTAGTTAAAATGTGATCATTAAGATGGCCCCTAAGCAGATATAACTAGTGTCCCTAAATAACGTGGAAATTTAGACACACAGCCATGGAGGAAGAATGCCACATGAACATGGAAACCCCCAAGATGAAGAGACCTGTAGTGAATTCTCCCTCATCATCCTCAGAAGGAGCCACTCCAGCCCACACTTTGGTTCTGGAGTTCTAGCCTCCTAACTGGGAGGTATTACATCTCCATTGTTTAAGTCACTCAGTTTGTGGTCCCTGGTAAGTTAACGTACAGGGTGAGCGATCTAGGGCGATACCAAGGCAGGCACCTAACCAGACTGGCCAGGTTCTGTTTGCCTCACACCTGTTAGCATATTCCCTGGACAGGCCCTGCTGCTCACAACCCCACCTTCGCCTTGCCTGGTCTGCATCTCCTCCTCACTGCTCTGCTCTCCTTAGATTGCATCCTGGTCCTCTTCCAGATGGCCAGTGCCTCCTCCCCTCACCTCCACTACTTGCTTGACTTGGATCCATTTTGGCACATCCCCATTGGGGGTTCTGTCTGGCCTCAGTTCACCCCCTGGCTTCTACTTCTCTTTGGCCCAAATGCTCTTCCCTTCATCTCTCTACCCAGCCCCTGAGGCAGAGCACAGGGAGCCACAGGCCAAGTGCATGGGGAGGAGTCACTGGGCTGAGCTGACATGCAGCACAACCATTTGTGATCAGTTCTTTCCTCCTCCTCATTGTTATCTACTCACATGGAGAGCAATGGTGTGAGGAAAAGCACATAACACCTTCTACAAAATATTCTGATGAAGAATATTCAGCTTTTAAGCTTATTCCCTAAGGTCATATCCTGTTCTTGCGAAAGAGGATGAATTCAGGATGTTGCTATCTATGGGCTTTGGCCCCCACTAAATCTGATCCTCTTATTATCTTTAGAAAACCGGGAATGAATAAACAAACACATGTCTGTTCCTACTTAGAGCTGGATGGTTGGTCTCTATAAAATGGCCCATCAGCAATCCTTTTACTACTTTGCAGTACTTAGGAACCATTGAGGCATTTCTCCATCATTAAACTGAACTGCCTGATTCTTCCTACTGGGTCTGCAGACACAGCAAGAGGGGCTCTCAAGGGGAACTGCTCATCTGCCCAAATTCTATGTTTGATACATCTCCTCTGTGCACATTAATAATCCATCAACAAGGAACATAGTCTTTTGATGAAAAGATGGGCAACGTGGATGCTACTCCTTTAAATAAGTGCAGTAATGGAAGTTTCCATGGTGATTCTGAGTGTTTCAGCCAGCACAACCCATCCTCAACCTGAGACATCCGTGGGCTTTTGAAATAAGCAGAGAAGTGCCACTGGTGTGCTATGCGCTGTTCTTCTCCTCGCTCCCACACTGGCTCACACAGCAGGCCTACTTGCTTCAAGTTTCCAGCCCTCTCCAATTGTTTTTAACCTTCTGTTTTCATAAGAGTTTTCCTTCTGTTATCCTCATTCTTTTGCTTGGCTGCTGAAGCAGGTATTTCCCAGTCAACCAGAGTCCTTGGAGACATTTGACTTCCTGCCCTACCTATCTTGAATGGAACTCTATCTTACATGGCTACAACAGCCCTCTTTTACCATCTTTCTCTTAGTAGAGATTGACCAGTTGACCACTCCCCCATGTTCCTAGGGGAAGCTCATACTAAGGATATGTAATTCAAACAGAAGTTGTTAAAAAAAAAGAAAAAGACCTGTACATCCTCTACCAAGCTGTATCTTACATTTTGCTCTTCAAGTATTACTTTTCCAAAGACACAAGTAACATAATATACTCACATAATATATTTCAGGACTTAAATACAGCCCATAGATGACTTATCACATGTTTGTAAATCTTCAGCTGACACATCCAACATGGAAGCCACTAGTCACATCATATTTTTTAACTTAAGTGATCTAACATTTAGTAAAATTTGGAATTCAGCTCTTAGTCACAATCACCACATTTCATGTGTTCAAATCCACATGTGGCTAATGATTACAATGTTAAACAGCTCAGATTATAGAGCATTTCCTTTCTCTTCGAAAGTTACCCTTAAAGCAAGGTACCCATCACCCTGTGATAACAGAAATCTTATTTTTGTTAATCTTTTCTACTGTACTTCCATTTCCACTTGTTTCAAGATATTTTCTGATTGCCTTCTTGAGTTCTTCTTTGACCCATTGTTTGTTGTTCAGGAGTGTGTTGTTTAATTTCCACATACTTCTGATTTTTCCAGTTATTGGAAAAATCAGAAAGAAACTGAAACTTTCAGAAAGAAAGAAGAAAAATCAGAAAGAAACTTTCTGCCTGTTATTGATTTCTAGTTTCATATTTGTGGTCAGAAAACATTCTTGATGTGATTTCAATTTTCTTAAATTTGCTAAGACTTGCCTTGTGACATGTCATGTGATTTATCTTGAAGAATGTTTCATGTACTTGAGAAGAATGTGTATTCTGTTGTTATTAAATGAAACATTCTATATATATTTATGTTAGGTCCATTTGATCTAATGTATGATTCAAGTCTGTGGTTTCTTCATTTGATTTTCTGTCTGGATGATCTATCTATTGCTGAAAGTAGGATACTGATGTACAGTATTGTATTGTTTGAATTGTATTGCTATCTGATTCTCTGTATATGTTAGTATTTGCTTCATATAAATGTTTTGATGTTGAGTGCACATATATTTATGGTTGTTATATATCTTCGTGATGAATTAGAACCATTATCATTACGTAATAATCTTCTTTGCCTCTTATTACTATTTTTGGCTTAAACTTTATTTTGTCTGATGTGAGTATAGCTACTGTACTCCTTGTTCCTGTGAGGGACTGCAACATGGGGTCCTGGAACAGTAAAAAGACATAAGTGGAAAAACTGATAGAATACAAATAATTTTTGTACATTATAAATAAAATTACACCAAAGCTAATTTTGTAGCTTTATAAATGTCCGTGGTTATGAAGATGTTGACATAGGCTATGCTTATTAGAGTAGGAAAAAACTCTACCATTTTTGTATATCTACCATATGCCTAAAATCATTTTAATATAGAAAGACTGATAAAAATAAGTTGAAAGAAAAAAATGAATAAATGAGAGTATGAAGTAACAGATTTTTATGTACTATTAAATAATATATTAAAAGAATGTTTCAAGAAAATAGGCATGCATAGGATGTAAAAGTTTCAATGGAGTAAATAATGCAGTCTTCAAAGATATTAATAAAGTAGTTTTAGAGATTGAAGCCAATTCTTATCGGGTTGTGAAATGAAAGGAGGTTAAAGAAGCATAGGTTTCTCTTTTTGGAAATGATTATCTATAAAGGAAGAACAGAAGTGATGTAGTTAAAAAATGATGTATATAGGTGTAAATTAGTTCTGTAATATAGTGTAAGTGTGGGAAATGATAAGTCTACGAATGGAGGTAAAGAATGAAATTTTAATATTTGTCCTTAAAATTCATTTTGGGGGCCTCCCTGGTGGCATCAGGGTTAGAATTTCAGCACTATCAAGCTATCACCAGCCACTGAAGTATGAGCTCAATCTCCAGCCAAGGAGCTGACCCACATGGCGCAGCAGACCTCTCCTGTCTTGGCTGCTGCTCCCATAAGCAGTGTATTTCAGTAGATCCACACTGTCTCTGGTGAATCCTCTCACCCCCACCTCCATCCCGCACCTCTGGCCTACATCGCAGTTCTTGTATAAATAAATAAATAAAAACAAAATATTTTAAAAGTAAAATTCATTTTTATTGAGATATAATTGACATATAGCTTTATATTAGTTTTAGGTATATATTATAATGATTCAATATCTGTATATGTTGTGAAATGATCAGTCTAGTTACATCTATATATATATAGTATAAAAATTTTATACTATACACACATATACATTTATAATATACATGGTATAACATTTTTATCTTGTGGTGAGAGCTTTTAAGATATACTGTTTTGGCAACTTTTATATATGCAATATAGTATTATTAGTTATAATCATCATGCTGTATATTATATCCCCATGAGTTATTTATTAGATAGCTGGAAGTTGGGACATTTTCATTTTGAATTCTAATGGTTTGGTGGGAAAATCCTGATATGAATATATCTGTTGTACTGGAACAGAATTCAACAGGAAATTTGGATTTTTCCTACATTAATTAGATAAGAACATTCTAAATGTAATCTTTGTTTTCTTAATGTTCTCCAATTAGGCTAATTATTATAATAGTTTAATAATGGTAATTATAATAATAGTTAACATTTATTGAGCACTGATTATCAGAACTGTGCTAAATATTTTAATTGAATTATTTGAAAGAAATTAAGGAACTTACAGAATGAAAGAGATGTGACAGAATAAATTACTGAGGATATTCTGACTTTGTAAAGAGAACAAGCATCTCTGTAACCTTTCAAATGAGTGGGAGCTTAGAAGTCCCATTAGAAAACACAAATCACATCTAGTAACAAGAGACCTTTTTAAAGGCTTGACCTCTGGAAGTTTGATTTATTTCCATTTATTAAATGCAGCTTACTTTCTGGAGATGTTTTACAGGAAGTCTGTACACATAAAAATTGTTTATCTGTCCACCTGTTATAGAGAGTGCATTAGGAAACAGAGTTTCTGCTATGGTGAGTACCTGCAAGATGATATGCATAAATTGCCAGGTAGATGGTGCATTTAGAATTCACTCTGAGGGGTCCTGGGTACATTTCCAAAAGCCCAGGCAGTCTCCAGCAGCAAAATCTAAGATACAAGGAGAAAACTGTGCATGAAGGAATGTAGTAGAATGAGGCTTTTGTTTTTGTTTCCAGTTTTAGTTAATGAATCTTTGGAAAAAATGCTAAATTAACTAGCTCCTTGGGATATATCATTCTGGAACCGTGTTCCCATCTTGCTTGGTTCCTTCAAAATAAACGGAGCTTTCAACATCTAGAGAGAGTAAGGTAAAAAAGCAATTTTAATATCAACGATATCTCTGCACTGTCTAATCAGCTCAGAGAAACAAGAAAGGGTCTCTCCTGATTGGAGTAAGTCATTGCAAAAAGCCAATCATCTGTCTTGGAGTAAAGAGAAACAAAGGCAACTGCATGCTGTGAGTTTTGAAATCCAAAAAGGAAATAGATTTGAAGGATCAAGATTCCACAGCAGAGGGACAGCTTTTGCATATGTGTTGGTAACAGAACACATGGGAGATGAGCCTAAACCAGGGCATGACACCTGGTTCCACCAGCCTTATTAGATTGCTATGGCGGCCATAACATTCTATCACAAACTGAGTGGCTTAAACAGCACAAATTCATTATCTTAGAGTTCTCTATTAGATAGATCTGCAGGTCTATATCTTAGAAATGACGTGGATCTCACTCTGCTAAAATGAAGGTGTCAGCAGCACTGCATTCCTTCTGGAGACTATCTAGTTCCTTAGTTGGATTCATTTTCCCATTTCTGGAGGATGACCTTGGCTGATGACCCCTTTCAACATCTTCAATGTTGATGTTTCACTGCTGACCTTGTGCCCCTGATCCTGCTTCCATTATCACATTCCTTTCAATCTCTACCAACAGGAGGTTCTCCCATTTTAGAGCCCATGTTGAGCCATTGGGACCATCTAGATCATCCAAATAATCTCCCCAATTCAAGTTCCATACATCTGCAAATTCCTTTCTCATATTTTTGGTTCTAAGTATTAGGATGTGGACATCTTGGGGAGGGGGCGTGCTGTTCTGCCTACTCATCGACCAATGTGTTGTCACAAGGAGTTTATGGTTAGAATGAAGGGAAATAATCACATCTAAAATAGCTATGGTTCCTTGTTTTACATCTGAACTAAAGAAATCCTCTGAGTGGTCAGGGTTCATACAGAATATCCCTACGGCAGTATATTATCGAGGTCCATTTATCTGTGGACGGATCTGCTAGGTTTCTCCAACAAGCAGGCTACTCTTTGTGGAAAGTGGGAAAAGTGAAGGCTGCAGCAATAGGGAGGAGGCACAGGGTCAACTAAGGACAATCTTGGGTACTTTGGGTAACTAGAAAATAACTAGCTAGCCTAAGATCCAGCCTTTGTCGCACACTGAGAGGATCAGCAAGGCCAAGGAATCCTTGAGCATACCTGTGACAGAGGAAAAGGCAGGGGAGAAGAGGATGGGGAGACTGATGGATTTCAAGACAAGTGTGTTCCAGGGCCCAGGGCTCAGCTCTTATGGATATGAATTAATGAATTTCTTTGAGGTACTCTGAGATGAGGATGCTTTGCCTTACCTGTTGCAAACAGAACAAAGTGTTCCCATGCTGTTTTTTATTAAACTTTTTTTCTACATCCTGGTACCCCAGTGAAAGAATTTGAGACTGACTTTGGAAGTTATTTTGCCAGAGATAAGATTTCTGGGTGTTATTGAGGCCACTGAAAATACACCAACCCTAGCTGCTTGGTTGAGTGGTTTCTTTTTGATGGTGCCCAGCTGGCTGCTGATCTGAAAGCCAGGAATCATTTTGGCTAAAAACAAGGCTGGAAGAGACCCAAGCAGAGACTACTCAACTGAGCTGGACCATGGCAAGGGTCATTCTGTGACTGACATCTTCCACTAAAATTATCTCTAAAGAGCAGATTAGGTTCAGGGTCTGCAAGTCTGAGATCCACTCCTAGATCTCATTAATCTGCCACCACAGTGAGTATGGTGAGAGGCTTGCTACAGGGAGACAAAGAAAACCAGATCCTGAGGAAAATCAAGTGAGCTCAGCATAAGGGAAGAGAGCCTCTTTGCCCAGAACACCCACAAACAGTGGCCTCTGAGCTCCAGGCTCCTTGCAGGGAATTCTGAGTAGAAGCACCATGTTCCAACCATTTCATAGACCCAGAGGCACAAATCACAGGGGGCCTTGGAGTAGGCTGCAAGGAGTATATCCAAATGACACAGCTGACTGCGGAAAATGGGATCCTATCTACCTTTCCTGGCTCACACCTGCCAGATTCCATCAGTGCCTGGGGTATGGGGCACTGGAATAAAAGGAACTGAGACTGCTAGAGAGTGAGACAGCAGCTTGGAAGGGAATGATTCTGGACTGGGAATCAGAAGACAGGGAGACCTGTTCCCTTCCTCCTCTGGCTGAAGACCTAGGGCACAGACCACTGTCTTTTCCAACACTAAATTAGAAAACACTTGTCTGCCTAGCCCATGGGGAAGCTGGGATATTAGCCAGTGTGATGGCCACAGTGCATATCTAAGTGTCACAGTGGGATGGAGTTCCAGGGTCACAGGTATACATCCCAGATTTCATTATTGGTCTTACCCTTCCCGTGCCTCAGGTCCAAGGAGACACATGCCCACACACACGTGCATACCACTGGCTCATAATTCACCCGTATAGCCCTTTAGCCAGCACTGAGTTCGACTATCTCAAATACATTTTTGTAAAAGTGAAAATCAAACATTATGTCTAGTTGTAATTGCAAAATCAACATGTGTGCGTGGATATGAAGATAAGAGAGAAGTTTTACAAAGTAAGAATGTAATCAAACATAAATACATGGGGCATGCACAATGAAAAGAAAAACACATTGCCAAATATTTATTCTAATTAAAAATTTATAGCTTATTTCCAACTGGCAAAAGATGCCACAAATAAAGAGTTGAGAGATAAAGTATGACTCTCCAGTGCAATTGGATGCCTCCCACAAAATCTGTTTCTTATATAGTCTCAAGCTCTGATATTTTAGATATCTATTTTTTGTTCTTGACATTTGAAAATAAATTGTCTACTCGTATGAAAGCTTGAAATGTTCATCATTTGAATTAATGTTTTTCCTTTTCAGTGGAGTCTTCAGCGCTCCTTCACTTCAGGCTTTGGTTTAGACTGAAAGTTTCCTCTGAGTGCCAACTAAGGCCAAAGAGACAGTATTTTCAATAGCTGAATTAACAAAAATGTACATGAAGGCTTATTGTGATAGTCCTAAATCCTGCTGGAAAGAGTATAAATTGGTATAATCTTTCAGGAAAATGACCTGAAATACCCATTAAGAGCCTTAAAATATCCATTTATTTTAACATTGATTCTATTTCTAGGTACCTTGAAGCTTGACAAACACATGGAAATAACGCATCACATATCCATATGTTGCAGTACTGGTCAGCTCATTAAAATGATGAATAATATCTATACTTATTCGAAGAGTACAATGACTGTAATAGTTCGATGAGATAAACAAAACTACTTAAAATGCAAATATTGAACTTCTAATGCTATAGGGGTATATGTGGGTTTGCATTTATAAACACATCTCATTCATATGCATAAGTGTAGAGGAAGCAAGCTGAAAAATAAACAATCACACTGATATGTGTTCTGAAATTGCACATGACTCTACTTGTGTTTTGATTATTTAGCTTAGAGTATTTATCACATTTATAACTAGAAAAAAGAAAACTACTTCACTTTGAATACACCCTTTGTTGAAAATTCAGAAAATAAATGAGAAATACAAAAACCACCATTTTAGTGCCAAAATAGAGATAACATCTGTGTGTATTTTCTGGTCTTTTTCCAAATTTAGATGGATTAGAAATAAATGTAAATGTATATATAGGTAGAGATAGATATGCAGATAGGCATATGGGTGTACATATACTTAATTTTTAAATTGTAGCTGATATATAATCGTTCATCAAACTGATATGACTGACATTATTCATGCAACAATTCTCTTATTGCTAAATATTTATCTTGTTTGCAAAGATTTTTGCCACTATGATAACACAGTGGTAAATATCTTTGCACAGGACCCTTTGCACACTTTCTGGCTAATACTTTTGGATAAAATAAAATAATGGAAAAGAAACTGAAGTCCATGCACATTTAAATTCATATCTATATATATGAATGTATTGTAGATATAACCAATTATCTTCAGAAAGTTTCTATCAGTTTTTTGCCCCATACAGAACACGTTTTGAATAACAATAATAATTACACTAAGATCAGTTAATGCTACATTGCACTTATTATATACCAAGCACTATTCTAAGCTATTGGCACATTTACTCTCCCAGCAATCCTTTGAGGCATAATTAATCCCATTATACAGATGATACTGCTGAGGCACAGAGACTAAGTGAATAACTACCAATCAGTGGGACTAGATTTCAGATCCAGGGTGGCCCTGCCTGTGCTCACATCCTGTGCTCTCTGCTGTAAGGCTCGTCACTTACAGCACCGCTCTCCGCCTCCTCCTACCCTCATTGGTATTAACAATCTTTGTTATTTTTGCTGAATTAGCAAGTAAAAAACAATATTTCATTACTTACACCTACATCAATTTTATTATGAAATAAGCTAAGTATATTCTCATATTTCCACTGGCCATTTATATATCACTTTTGACCACTTTTTTCCTATTAAGACAAAACGGATCCTATTAAGATAAGATCTCTGTAAATTAAAAGTAATACTATGCTGTCTTTTTTCTGTTATTTTTCTCTTGGTTTGTTCTTTGTTTTCAAGCTTCATGTAGAAAGGACTGTATTCTATAGAAATATTTTTTGTGCAATCATATTTATCTGTCTTTTCATTTAGTTTCTTTTTTGCTATTCTATATGTTTTATTCTACACATTTTATTTTATGTATACATATATTTAGAAAGTTATTTTACCCTATCTTAAGTATAAGGTATGAGGTAAAAATCTTATTTTTCCCCCAAAATGCAAAGCAATTATTCCTACTATTACTTTAAAAATAGAAAGAAATTAAATTTCCTTGCAAAGTAGATGATAACAAATAGCCAGAGTCTGAGAAGCAAACTCAGAGGAGAAACAGCGAGGATAAGGAAACTGTCTCATGTTTAAAATCTAAACCCTACTCCTGATAGTTCACAGAAGATGTGTTCCAGAATAAGGTGAAATCTTGCTGAAGACACTTATCAGGAACCGTCCCTTTGCATATCAAACCTTCCTTCTCGTGGAGTCTCCATCTGACTTCGAACGCAGCCCCCGGAGCTCACATATGGGACAGCCTTAAATGGCTTTGATAGCAGACTCCTTCCTTTGCTGGTGTCTGCTGAGCTATAACTAGTACAGATATGACCAGCATTTGCACTGGGACTTAATAAAAAATCAAGACAAAAATGTGGGCAACATAAAATCATATGCTTGCCAAGAGACGGGCCTGCCCTTACTTCTTTGAGGAGGCCTGGCCCCCGGAGGCCTCCCTGGCTCCGGCAGGGACCGGGTTAGCCATGGTTTGAGTCTTGCTTTCCTGTCCCTCTTGAATTGTCCTCCACTGTAGACATTGAAATGACCAAGAGGTGGCTCCAGGGTGTGACATGTCACCTTAGTAGAGTCTGGACAAGCATCGGGGCTCTGCAGAGGGCAGATGTGCCATTTCCCAGAGGTGGGAACAGCCACCGGCCCATTGTGACTTCCCAACCCTCTCCTGGCCATGTTGCCCACAGGTTTATTTTTAAGTCGAACTTCTTTCCATTTCCCACATTCTTTTCACATTTGTTTCATATCATTTTCTCCTCGCTGACTGATTTCATTTGAAAAAATGATATAGCTCATTCTTGTCACACACCAGTATCTTTAGTATGTCTGGACTTTATTATGGGAGTGAGCGTCCAGGAATACCCTGGGTGATCTAAAACAAACAGGTATTTTTAGAACTGAGTCCTAGGAAATGTTTATTTTGTAAAAAGAATAATTATAAACTTTTAAATAGTCCAGTCATTTAAAATACTATTTCATTAACACTATTTCTCTGAGGTTGATGTTACTCCCATTTTACAGATAAGGAATACTGGTTATAGAGAGGTTAGCAACTTGCTGAAGGTCACTGTAGCACCAGCAAGGCACAGAGCAGATTTTCTAAGACCTGGGAATACAGGTAAAGAGGAGTCCTGGAGCCCTTAGTGGATTTTTCAGGATTTGATGATCTTTCTACACTATTTGTAGTGAAGTAACCAAGCACAGGGCAGGCAGGGGGGCCCAGAGGCCCGGGGCTGGCAGGCCTCCTATCCCCAGCAACTCTTTACATTCTGGGCTCTCTGGTGTCACCCTGAGGTCTCTTTACTAGTCTCTACTGTGCTCTGCCGCATGGTCCTCTGCCACCTCGTCCTCTATGATGCCAGCCTGATAGGCTCAGCCTGCAGGCTCAGATGTGCCCACTTACGCACTCCCACATCATTCTCCAGGCGCCACCGTCAGGCACACGTGTAAGACCACAGGTATCCATCATAGATGCTAATGGCAGGAGGGTGGAAAAATCCTGATAACTTCCATTTACCCTACAGTCATTAAGCTTATAAGTGTTGAAGCAGGGATACAAGACACATATGACTTCATTCAAAGTCAGTGTTCTTTCCCCTACTCCATGTTGCCTCCCAGAATCTCAGTTATGAGAACATGTCTATATTTCATTTGTGGTGAAGAAAATGAAAGGTCTTGATCAATATTGTCTTTGCGATAAGGTAGGATAAGGTCCCACCTCTTTTCTATTAAACTAACAGAATATTATTTCAGTGTTAGGCAATTTATGGTTGTTTCATATCTTCAGAGCTTCAGCAAGAGACTTTGATCACTGCAATTTGAAAATTAAACAAAGGGCTGTGTTCATTCCACTAAGGAGAGTTTGACAGGGAGGGAAGATGGATCCTGCTTCGAGTTGTGCAGTGGAACAGGCCCTCCTTTGATGTGTCCAGGTCAGAGTGGATTACGTTCGCTATCAGACCAGTTTCTTGTGCAGACCTTGATATCAGAAACCTGTAGCTACCAGCGTCCCTTGGCCTCAGTGTCCTTCTCAGTAAAACGGGTTGGGATTGACCAGCTAGAGGATTCCTATGGCCACTCTGTGCACATACCCACTGCTCCTTAGAATGTTGTGATGGGGGGGCGTCTCGGGCTCTAAGGGACATGGTTCATGGCAATGACATCGCTTGGTCTCCCTCAGGCACACGTGATCACAGTGTGGGCCCCTCCATTTCCTAGTCAGAAGACCACTTACATCCCTTTGGGTCAGGACACACACCACATAGATCTACCTCTTTGGACTTGCCTACATGCAGCAGTCTCCTAACCATAAGCCCACCAGCACCACCACTGATATGAAAGCTTGCGGAACTTGAAAACAGGGAGATTGAGCATCTGACCCTGAATGTGGGGGTGCAGGAAAGTTAATGGGAGAAATTCTTTTGGACTGTCTTCTCAAAGTGGAGCTAATTTGGGGCAATGAGGCAGGATTTGAAGCTACTGAACATGCATTTCTGGAAAGGTAATTTTCTGCAGTGGTAACAAATATAAAGCTCGGGCTTTACATTAAAACAAACGGGGTTTGTGGAATAGAATAAAACATATTCATATGAATTTTTGTAACTAGGTCAGGAAACTGCAAAATAAAATTAGTGTTTGGCCAATCTGTTCTGCTCCAAAAAGTCTAGATGAGCTCCCTCTTTTTTGCTACTGGTGAAACTCCATAGTGAAAACACCAGTAGGAACATGGAGGGTAAGGGAATTCTTCAGGCTTTTTGCACCTCTAGCCTCTGTGGCTATCATCTGCAGCCTTGATCTTGTTAATGCAGTGTGGGCTCAGGGCATGCTTGCCTGATTGTGGAATGGGCGTATGGGTGTGGGCATGCGTAAGTGGGCACACCTGCGCCTAGAGAGCAGGGATATAAGGGCGGCGTCACTTAGACTTGGGAGGGCTACGAGAAGATGAACTGCGTGAATATAGAGAGGAGAGGCCACAGAGAATGCCAGAGAGCCAGAGAAAAAGCATATAGATTCGCTGGGGGCTGGGAGGCTTGGTTGCTGCCAGCTTCCTGGCCCCCGGTCTCCGGCTGGCTCTGCACCTTTTTGCCCCACTATAGAAGAGTAGCAGGAAAGTGAGGACCAAATAGTTCAGTAGGGGAAGGAGAAACTGAAGGAGACCCAGGGAACTTGTTTCTAGAGAAAAACTGCAACACTTGGTACTAAGAGCTGACTTCAGGGAAACTCTAGAGAAGACTCTAGAAAAGGGACCTCTGGGATATGTTAGCTTGACTTTCTCGAGCAGCTTTCCTGAAAGGTCATTTGTGCTAGTTGGGATGGGAAGAAGGGAACTTTTGTCTCTATCTCACATCTTTCCCACCCCCCTACCCCAACCCAGCTCACTCTTCAACGCCTAGTCAATCTCTAAATCCTGTCTAGTCTACGACCTACTCAGACCTTGGCCAGAAGAAGTACCTGAGTTTCCTCTTCTCTATGCTTTTAAAACTAGGATTCAGCCAGTCTTGCAGCATCTTCCCATTCTGAAAGCAAAAACCTCTAATCCTAACTTTCCCAGGGGCTTGGAAAACAAGCCATCATTCTCCAGACTTGCCCAGGTGCCAAGAAACCTGAGTTCCTAGGAGCAGCAGGTGGAACAGGTGTGGCCACTCGAGTCGCGCTAGATCAGCTCCGAGTGTGGTTTTAGAAAGTGGTGGTGCTGAGCTGTGGCTTCCCTGACGATCGTCGAAATCTAGCCCCGTGGTCTTCTAGCCAGGGTCATTTCTGTTGCATGCAAAGACCTTGCTTGAATGAGTGTCAGGGTTTGGGGTATCATTTCCTAGTGAGGAGAAGAAAGAGAACAAAATCATAGGTGATACCTGGGGTATGGTCTTAGCAACAAACACCGGGAAGACGAGGCACAGGTTGGGTCTATGCAGCACCAGGTGGAGCCAGACAAGGAAATGTGAAATCTGGGCAAACAGCGAGAGAGGAGAGATCTGAAATGAGTCTCCAAGAGTCCTGAGAAATGGGGGTGGCAGTCAAGTGAAGAGGGTGGTGGGTGGCAAGCAGACACCCTGGACGGAAGAGCAGCCTCAGACACC
>PVIJ01018121.1:0-27283 GCA_004024925.1 Scalopus aquaticus | reverse complement strand
GGGGGGGGGGTGCTTTTTCCAGCAGAGCCGCTGCCCGCTTTTCTGAAACTTGCTACAGCAGGCTCAGACCTCTTGCTTCCAGCAGATTTTCCACTGGGCCAGAAAAGCCCAGGTCAAAGAGGTTCCTTAGATGAAAAACTGAGACCAGAGAAAGAAGCATCCCATGCATTTTGTGGAATTTGAATGTAAAACTCTGCCTGGGTTGAGACTGATATTTTGAGATTGCTGAGGAAGAACCCTTGAATGGGCGTGTTTCCCCCTTCTCTGATTGTAACTCCCAGATTTGTTTTCATCTCGGGACAGCGGCTTGTCTCCCTCCAGGCCTTGGGGAAAGCCTTGCCCCAGGTGCTGAGGTCTAGGGTGGCCAGATACAAAACAGGATGCCCAGTTCAATTTGAATCTTAGAAAAACAACAAATAATTTTTTTAGTCTAAGGATTCCAAATGGTGTTTGTCTGAAATGCAAATGTGGCCATCCTGTATTTTTATTTACTGAACCTGGTCAAGCCCTGAGTATCCCCTTCCTCTGGGTCAGCCCCCTCTGGCCCGCAGCTGTGAGTTTTCTTGTCATCACAACTGACTGTGAGTCACACAGCTGTCGACTGCAGGCAAATGTTTTCAAACGGAACAGCAGCACAGTTTGGGGAATCCCCCCATGGTCCCCACAACGCATGTGCTGGCAAAGCAGAAGCCTTCAAACAATGCCTGTGGGAGGAACTCAGAGGAGAGGCAGGAGTTCCTAAAGCCTTAGGGAGGCTGGCCTTGTTAGTGCTGTGAAGAAAACTTCAGCGCCATAGCTTGCCTTCACTTCTCAGAGAGACACAGCTTGCTTGGAGAATCTTGGGGAAATTGGAGAACAGACCTCCCCAGCCAGCTCCTCTGAGGATCTGATCTTTCCTCCCTGCTTTTCTGAGAAGAGAGCTATTGAGAGGAGCATGCTGGCTTGTAGGCTGTATGAACTGGACAGGTGGCTTGACTTCAGGGATAATGATCGTATCTTGTCGTGGGGTCACTGTGGGGATTATAGGAGGAAATGAGTGCAGAATGCTTGGCAGAGTGCCTGTCACAGGCAAGCCCTTAACACCCTCGGTGCCTACTGTTATGACAATGTAAGGTCTTGTACCTTACCACCAGGCCCTGGGTCTTTTGAGGAGACATGCTCACCATTCTCTGGACTCCCCTTTTTCTCCTCAGGAAGCTTTGTGTCTCCAAAAAGGGAATATTCCCTGGACCCGAATCTGTCACCAGGGAGGCCCTGGTTTCAACTTTCAATCACCAGGCAGAACCCCAAGGCAGCAGGACTGAGAAGAGGTTGGTTTTGAGGGTTGAGGGGAAAAGTTTCCTACCCCTGTGTTGAATTATTTATGTCAGGCCACGCTTTGTGTTCACGTGCCTGCTGTCCCATGAACTAGGGGTGGGGCTCAGGGAAGGGGAAAAAAAGAGGGAGCATGGGAAAGACCCCGCAAAACACGCAGGTCTCATTTCCTTTTCTGGAATGTCCGCTACAGACCCAACAAACAGACCCAACAAACGAGCATTAGTTGGAACTGGGGTGGGAAAGTCCCTGTAGTTGAACCTCTCTTCCTTTCACAGCTGCCTCTGCCAAAGACACTGGGGTTGGGACACTCTGGCTTCTTAGAAAGAAACTGAAAGCCCTTAGGAGAAACTCCACCACTTCCCCTTCCTCAGTAAGAGGAACTTGGAGTTGCCCTGACAGGAAAGTCTTGGTGGGGCTTCTCAGAAGCTGCCCTTGCTTCTCTACTAAGGAAAACCGCAGGCCGCGGGCAGGAGGGAGCCCAAGCCAGCGGAGAACCCACAGGCCGGGGGCAGGCAGAGGCCCAGGCCAGCAGAGAACCCGTCATTGACAAAGTCACGCGTTCAGCTAAGCTCACAAGGCGAATTGGGAAGCTGCCAACTTTTTCTCTTCAGTGCCACCTGTCATCTCCCCTTTGGGGAGTTTTCATGCTGCTTCCCTCCTTCTCAGCTGCCCAGGGCACCCTCCCCACAACCCATCAGCTCTCTAACCTGGCATCCTTCTGTCAGCGTTCTAGAATCCCTACTGTATTCACCACCAATCAGAGTCCATCCAGGTCCCATCCCCCTAGAGAGGCACTGGCACCCCTGTAGGGATATTGGGACACATCATAGTCACAGGGAGCTGTGTTTTGGAATAGGATACACACACACCCTGAGCTGTCTCTGAGCAGCTTAGTTGAAAAAAAGGTCACCTACTGGGCACACAGGGATGCCTTACTTAACAGTGACTGCTTGCTTCATTCATTTCTAGACTAGACACAGGTTTCTCTTAGGGAACTGGGGGTACCTCTTCCCAGCCCAGACACACTTGAGGGCAACTGCTACAGAAAGAAGAGACAACAGGGGCCTCCCTGGTGGCGCAGCAGTTGAGCGCTGTGCTGTGGAGCTGTCGGCAATGTGCGATGAGAGTTCGACGCCGGCCGGGGAGAATCCCACACGGTGCAGCAGACCTCTCCTGCCTCGCCCGCTGCTCCCCTCAGCAGTGTATTTCTGATCTGCCTGTTCTGCTCCCCATTCTGTCTCTGGTGAGTCCTCTCACCACCCCACGCCTCTGGCCTGTACCCCAGCTTGTATGTATAAATAAATAAATCTTTAAAAAAAAAAAAGAAAGAAAGAAGAGACAGCATACAAGGAAAAATCACATCCCAGAAGGGGCTGATGGACCCTGAGGTCCTCAGTTTTAGTACAAATGCATTGGCATGGTGTGGTGTGGCACCAGGTCTGGCCATGGCACCCCCACTGGAAACATTCTGAGGCTGCCACCCCCCTCGGGGCAGAGGTCAGACTGCCACATACATGTAAGACCCTTTGCCAGGGGTCCCAGCTCCTTCCCAGCTCCTCCTCTGGCTTTGTTCTGAGGACCCTCTGCCTCCTTCATCCAGCCATCTCCTGCTCACATGATAAGACCCCAGGGGCATGGATTTCCTGGGGGACTCTGCTTCCCTGCTCCTTATCCCAGTCCAGATGGATTAGAGGCTGCCTCCATGCCCTCAAGGGATGCATCCCTCCCAGGACCCTTACCCACACTGCTTATGATTGTCTAGTCTCTTGACCATCACACAATCTGTAGGTTACTGAGGGGCAGTGACTATGGGGTTGGCATACCTCACTGAACATTTGATGACAATAAATGAGTGAATTTAGTGCTGTCAGGACAAGCGGCTGAGAGCCCAACTTGCCCACAGGCCCAGACATCCACGTGTGGACATGTATGCCCACTCGCAGTGGAAGGAGACACGTGCACGCTATCATGGTGTCCCTGAGATGTGCAGCTGTGGTCCCCACATTGATCTGCCAGCATCACAGACTGCACGCTCTGGCCAGCAGGTGGCACTGCATCCCTCTTCTGCAGTGTTCGTCCACCCTGACCACCACCGGCTGTCATCCCCTGGAGGGGGCCTCAGCAGGCACACTGAGCCGGCCACCCTCATCCCACTGGGGGACCAGAGCTGCTGGGTCTCCTGGAGAACCTTCTGGACTGAGCAGCCAGGATTCTGATGCCACAGTGTCCAAGCTTCTGTTCAATCCATGTCCATGGCCATCTGTTTGCCCAGTGCCCAGCTGGACCCCCAAAGTTCTGAGATACAGGCAGATGCAGAGCACAGGGGTTAAAATTGTCTGTTTCTGCTGGTGTGTGACTTTGGGCAAGTCCCTTAACCTCACTGAGCTCATTCTTTTGTCTATTATGTGGGAATCATGCAATCTGTAAGATGGAATAATCAGTGTAAAACATGACTACAATTCAATTTGCCCAGCCTCTCCAAGGCATTAGGGCAGTGGTTCTCAAAGTGCAGTCCTGCTTACAATGCAGATTGCTGGGCCCCAGGTCCATAGTTTCATTAGGTCAGGTGTGGGGCCTATAAATTTGCCTAAGGAGTTAGTTCCTGGGTGTTGCTGATGCTGCCTGTCTGGGGACCACCCTTTGAGAGTCCCTGGGTACAGGATGCTCACAATCAGTCAGGGGACACGCAAGGCACAGAAGCAGCAGGCCTCCTGTGAGAGGTGGCGGAAGCAGAGGGGATGGAGGGAAGACTCTGAGGGTCTGCAGGGGCCCAAGAAGGGGAGACAGGCTCGCTTGGCCTGGGTGGTAGGAGGAGGAGAAGGAGGAGCCTTTGAACTGGCTCTGCTTTCTCCCGCCACAACTCTCAGCCCCGCCCCTGGGCAGGCTGTGCCGGGAGGTGAGCCCAGGGGCTGGCTGGCGGGGCACCAGGCCTGCCTCCTCCACGTGGCTGCCGCCTTTCCCAGGAAGGGTGGGTGGCTGCCGCCTTTCCCTGGAAGGGTGGGTGGGTCTGTTCTCTGCTCCTGACTTGGCCTCTGCTTGCTGCCTCAGTTCTGGGAACTCATATTTCCTTTCTCTTTCTCTTTTTAATATTTACCAAATTATCATAGAGGCAACGCATGTCCGTCTTCGCAAATGAATACAATGTAGAAAAGTATAAAGAAGAAAATAAAATAGCAATTGCAAATCCACTCAGAGAAAACCATTATGAGTCTCTTTCTTTCCTCGTATGTGTCTCACCCATTGTGTGAGTATTATATTCACTTGACATTGTAGTGTAAATGTCATCCTTTGACATTAAACCTCTTAGGAAACATGAATTTAAGGGCAAGGCCATTGCCTAAGTGAAGATTTTGATGCACTAAGTGCTGCCTGAATTTCAGGTAACTTCCCTGGGGACTTCCTAGAAAGGGACTCTCTGGGTCAAAGGGTAATAGAAAGTTAATATACTTTTTTATATGGACAAAGTGCTTTCCCAAAAGTTTCTGGGGACTGACAGTCCCATTCAGGGTGGGAGAGTAATTGGCAGCTGTGTGGCTCAATTTGCAGCATTTGAGATGAAACAGGAGGCTGAAGCAGCCACTGGGAAGGAAGAAGAGTCCAGAACTGTCCAACCCTCCCACTTCTTCCCCAGCCCAACCCCCATGTCATTCTAGGCTCAAGCCAGACATGACCTGGCAGAGCTGCCTGCCTGCCCTTGAAGCCCGGGTTGCTCTTGACCTCTCGCCTTCTCCTATACCTCCCCTCCAGTCTGTCTGCAGATGCTGTTGGACCTTCTAATCCAAAATGTGACCACCTCTAATCCGAACTTCTAATCCGAAATGTGACCACCTCTCCACCACTCCTCCCCCACCAACCTGGTCCATCTCTGCTTGGATGACATCAGAAACCATGACGATCCTCGCCTCCCTCCATGTCTGGCTGCCTCCCCCGAGCCCCTGCCCCATTAAGGCCTATTCTCCGTAGCATCCAGAGACAGATCCTCTAAAAACCAAGGTCAAGCCAGGTTTGTTCCCAACTCAGAAGTCTCCAGTGGCTTCCATTTCACTGGGAGGAAAAGCAAAGACTATGGCTTATGAGGCCTTTTAGGGTCTGTGCTTCTCCTTCTCCTGTTACCGCCCAGACTTCCCACCACTCCTTCCCTTCTCTGCTCAGCTCCCCGATATGCCTCAAGCACTCTTCTGCCTCAGGGCCTTTGTACTTGCTGCTCCCTTTGTTGGCCACATTGCCTCAGAGAGGCACAGGCCTCCTCTGTCCAAATGTCATCTTAAAAGCAACCGTAAGCAAATATGACCTCTTTTGGAAAGGCCCACCCTGACCACTGTCTACAACAGTTCCCTGGCTGTGTCACGTTCAGTCAGGAGCGTTGTTCCCTGATTTGATCAATGGCTGTTTTCTCACCAGAGAAAGAAGCCTCCAGGAGGGTAGTGTGCTTGGCCTTTTTTGTTCACCACTGGGTCCCAGCACCCGCTGGTGCTTCATGAGCATCCGTTGACTGCATCGTTGAAAGATTTCACCATCTGGGTATGTGTGTGATTTCCCCTCCAGACTGTACCTTGCTGGCAGTCTCTGGGCCGTGGGCTCGTGGCCAGCACCCAGCACATGGTAAGGACCCATGGAGCATTTGTCACACAAATGAATCCAGGGGGAGAGGCTGCTGCCTGGGAAGGGGAAACCGGAATTCCAGATGAGCCCCTGCACTCACAACACCAAGGCCTTGGGCAAGCCACTTCACCTCTTTGAACCTTGGCTTTGTCATCCATAAAATGGGCGTGATGATGCCTGTGCTGCCAGCATCACAGGACTGCTGTGAATAAATGACAAATGTAGGTCAGCAAGGCACAAGCAGTCCTGCTCACGCAGCGGCTCCACGACGAGGCGCTCTGCCCACCCCCCAAGACTGTACACCCCGGAGGCAGAGGCCCGGCTTTCATCTGTGCAGCCATCCTGTGGGCACTGTGCCCGGCAGCTGGGCAGCACCCCTTGGACTCCTGATGGCTGACCAACAAATGCATTCATTGAAAGTTATAGACGTGTTACCGTGATATGAACGAATAAGGGTGGGGATTTCAGACCCAGACAGAGGGCTGAGGGGAGCAAGCCCAGCTAGGGGCTCTCTGGGTTCTAGGATAGGAGGGCCTGCCAGGTTTTAGGCGTGCTGAGGGCAAACAAGGGAGGTATGGATGGCCTGGCAGCAGCCACACTGGGCTCGGGCCTAGCCAACTTCTTCCCCAGACATCTGCTGCATCGGCCACATCTTCTGGGCTGTGGGGTGGAGGCCTGGCTACCCACCTGCATTCCTCGCTCTGTGTACCCATGATCTCATCCTGGCCCTTCAGCCACGCACGGGGCAGGACACTTTGCCCCACTCTGCACACGAGGAAATGGAGGCCCCGGAAATGGAGGCCCTGCCCAGGGGCGGTCATCTGGCCTAGGCTCAGGCACACACTCTTAGGCCCAAGGTTCCAAAAGGGCAGGTGGAATGTGACCATGAGGCCACTGCGCATGATCCACGGTAGGGCTTACTAAGCCCCATTGATCCTGTCCACACACTAATACGCCCTAGTTGACTGGTCATCTGACTCTCCCTGGGGTTACCCAGGTTTGTCCTGGGGTGGCCAGGCCCAGCTGCCTTCCCTCTACAGGCTCCGTGACCCAGACAGGGCTAGCTGACAAACAGGCCCTGCCCAGGAGGGGCGTGGGACTAATAGAGCGAAACTCCTTTTAGGAAGGAAATCTTGGAGCTAAAGTTGAGAAACCAGTGTCTTGCCAAGGCCTGGGGGTGGGGGAGCCCAGGTGAGCCAACTCAGTCCTCAGGAATGGGTGGGGTCTCAGGGGAGGCGGGCACTTCCTCCACCCCAGCCCAGGGTCCTGTTCAATCCTTATTGAGGAGTTTCCTGGCGACAGGCAGTGACCTGTCAGCCGCCCATGTGGGAAGCGGCTTGGCGTGGCCCTCACCATCTCATTAGTGGTGATTCACCCAGGACTCACCTACCTGGCTGTCAGGGACCTGTCCCACTGCCCACTAGAACCAGCTCCGCCGGCACCCTCAGAGAGGCAGAGACCTCATTCCTTCAGCTCTGCGTCCTCCATGGCCCCCAGGGCAGAGCCTACCTGGCAAGGTTGGAATTCAGAAATCACTCATTTAATCAACAAACCTTTACTGAGCATCTACTGTATGTCAAGCACAGTGCTAGGCAATGGGAACACAGAGTGAAGTAGGCTGACTGAAATCCCTGCCCTCCTGGAACTCACATTCCCGTGGGGAAAGACAGACAGTAAACAAATACATAAGTGAATCATACGAGTTCTTGAAGACAGAAGTGCTAGAGAGAAAAAAAAAAGAAGCAGGAAAGAATGTGCGGTGAGGGTTGCGGTTTTAAATAGGGCATTCAAATGGGCCCCTCTGCGGTGATATTTGAGCCAAATCTGATGAAGGTGAAGATGAAGAAGAGAGGGGTTGTCCTGATAGGGGAGGGGCAGGTGTGCCAGGAACAGCAAGTGCAAAGACCCTGGGGTAGCAGTGGAGGGGGGATGGTGTTTAAGGAACCATGAGGAGAGCAGTATAACTAAAGCAGAGTTGGCAGAGGAGAGGGTGATAGAAGATAGTATTCAAAAAGTGGGGGTAGCCTACACCATGCAGGGTCTTACAGGGTCCTGTAAGAACTGTGGGCTTTTACTCAGCTGAATTCTGTCCAAATGTTCCCATATCCCATTCCCCACCCTACCCCCATCAAACTCAAGCCCAGCACCCCTGGCTTCCCATGCGGGCTCAAAACTCAGAGTTAAGTCAAGGGTCAGGCATATTTTCAGGAACGGTCTGGAAGGACAAGTTTGCTGAGTAAAGAGCTGCTGCCTGGAGAGGATATGGAAGAGGAAAATGCTTGCTTGGGAGACTAGTGCCAACCCAGGGATGTTATAGGGAGAGGAAGACAAGGTTGTAGAGGTTGAAAAAGTATGCAGACGGGGCCTCCCTGGTGGCGCAGTGGTTGAGTGCTGCACTGTGGAGCTGTCTGCAGCATGATGCGGATTGCGATGCGGATTTGACCCCCAGCCGGGGAGAATCCCACATGGTGCGGCAGACCTCTCCTGCCTCGACGCCCACTGCTCCCCTCAGCAGTGTATTTCTGATCTGCCTGTTCTGCTCCCTACTCTGTCTCTGGTGAACACTCTCGCCGCCCCACGCCTCTGGCCTGTACCCCAGCTTGTATGTATAAATAAATAAATCTTTAAAAAAAAAAAAAAAGAAAAAGTACGCAGAACTTGCAAGCTGACCATGGGTCTGAGGCATCCAGCAGGGATGGGGAGAGAGAATGGGGGTCAAATCAGGGGAGGGGAGGGCACAAAGGACTGTGGTGATGAGTCACGGGTACTGTGGTGGTGGAAAAACTATGGGGACTCCACCTGAGCGGAGAAATCACATACTGTACAAAAATGAACAAAATAAATTTAATTAATAAAAAATGTGGCGCCAGCCAGAGAGAGCCTGATGCAGCCCCTGCTCCCCCAAGCCTGTCCTTCTAGACTCGAGGGACATGTTCCCTCTGACACTCTGCTCCAACTCTCTCTCAGCTCTCAGTCTTTGCAGAAGCCGGTCCTTCGACCTGGGGCTCCTCACCACCCTTCCCCGGTGAGTCCCCCACTTGATCTCCAGGAAGTGGTCCCAGAACAGATACTCTCCCCAGCACTCCCTCCTTAGGAGCATTTCTCGTTGGGTGGTTTCTCCCACTGAGGGCCCTCGTTTCTCCATGCGACCATGGCCTGGGCTCACACTGGGGTTTGCTCACCTTACACCCTCCGAGCCTTGCACACACGAAGTGCTGAGGCAGATGACTGAGTGAGCAAATGCTCGAGAAGATTTGGATCTCTCAGTGGTTTCAGAACAGAGTGGCAAGATCAGATTCACATTTTAGAAGGATGACTCTGACTCAGTCAGTGTCGGGGTGGGTGCGTCTGGAGGAGGGCGATGGCTAAAAGGCTACTGCCACGGTCTGTGCAAGCTGGGCAAGAGGAGGACAGAACAGCTGCTGACGGTGAGCAGAGGAGCAAGATCCAGGAACGGTTTTTGAAAGGGGCAGCGACACTGGCCAACGGGTGGTGAAGAAGAGGCAGTAGAGGGTAGGGCTCAACTTTCCCTCTTTTATTTTGCATCTTTCCCTATATCCTGCTGGTAGACTTCCTCAGACACAACACAGCCCCAATGTTACCAGCACGGGCTTGGGAGCCTGACTCTGAGTTCAAATCCTGTCTCTACAACCCACTGTGTGACATTGAGGCGGGCTACTTAACTTCTCTGTGCCTCAGTTTACCCATCTGTAAGGCTAGGATGACAACTGAGCAGTAGTTACCGCTCTTCATCGATGCTACGATTCCCACTTTGACATTTCTGAAATCAGGGCGAGTCTAAAAATCAATGGCATGTCATGAATTATTGGCAGCATTCTTTAGTGATACATAAATAATGGTTTATCTGAAGATCAATGAAACCTTCGTGCTGATGAAACACAAAAATACGCAGAGAGACCAGTACCCGGCATGTTGTAAGAGGTAAATAAATGTTAGCGATTGTGATTACTGTCGTTATTTGCTTTCTGGAGTATTGTTCATCATGCAAGGTAACGAATGCCCCAACAGAATAAAGAGAGACATAAAATTTGGAGCCAAAGGAAAAAAGGAACAAATTCACAAATATACATCAAGGTGAAAAAAATTTAGTAACTTTCCCCCAAAAAAACCACCCAATGCTTAATGCTTCCTCTGAAAGATCCCATAGACTTCTGCTAAAATTCCAGGGAAAACTTGAGAAATTCATCCTTTATGACAGGGACTAGATTCCTGGCTCCCTGGCCGGCAGGGGGAACCAGGGCATGTCCCTGAATGACTTCGGGGGTGTTCCCTGTGTCCTTGCGATTTTCCCTGAGTCACCATTACTCACTGCCCACAATCAGGGCTCTGCTACCTTCTGGCCAGGAGACCGATACTCGGGGAGCAAGGGCCACATCAGACACAAGTGTGATTACGGAGTGTTCAGCACGGGCCGTCTGCCGTCTCCAGTTCCTGAGAGCCGGTGACCCTTGCCGGCATCTTATTTTTGGCCTCCCGGGTGGTGTGCCTGCCTACTGACTTGGCAGATCCTGGGCGACTCGCCTTGTTTTCTCTCCTCACTTAAATACATGTCTGGAAAAAGCTTCCACCCCCACAGACCCTGCTGTGTGTGGAAATGGTGACAGGCCTAGAGGAGGAGAGAAGGCAGGCGGCTGGTTCGCGGAGCCTCCCTCTGGATGAGGGGGCGGAGAGGTGGCCCAGGCAGGCACTCCTGGACCCAGCTGCTGGGGTCAATGACATTCCCAGTGGCCAGTGCTATGGCCCTTCAGATTTAGCCAGGGCTCTTGTTTTCTCTGGCTCTGTGTTGACAAGAGGCCACCTCGGCCACCCTGGCCAAGCCGGGGTCACACAGGTCTCTAGTGACAGGGTCAGGCTTACTTCTGGAGTTAGAAGGTGTGAGCCTGAGGCTCGGCTGAGTCTGACCACAGGGCTGACCGCAAAGCACACGTGAAAGCAGCTCTGTAGCCCTCACCAGTGTGCCTGCGCCTGCCGGCTCTCAGCAGACAAGTCGGGGAAAGTGCGGCCAGGAAACCTTCCAGGGAAAAATGAGGGATGGAGCAGTCTCTTGAGAGACCCTTGGACAGGACAACTGCCTCCACTGGTTCCCAGACGTCAGGCCAGCATTCTTCCAGTGCCACAGCCCACCCTTCTGCCCTCAATCTGATGGCGACTTCCTCCAAAATACAAGTCCCCAGCGGATGGGTTCACTCACAATTCCATGGGGTTTCTGCTCTGGGCTGGGGTAGCACAAACACAGTTTCTAAGCCTCAGGGCACCCCATGGCACTCCTTCCATTTGCCCTAGAAAGATGGAACTGACAAAGAGAAACACAGGCCTCCTCCCAAGCCCAGGAACCACAGGAGTCCAGGAAAACAAGGGGGAGTATCGAGAGGGGGCTGGAAGCAATGACCCCCATCGGCCCTGCCACGCTTCCATCAAGCACCCTCTCCTGCTGACATCAAGGTGTGTTGCAAACGCAGCTTCAATCCTCTGCCTTGGTGGAGAGCTCTGCTAATGTTCCCTACTCCTTGTTAGCAATGAAATCCGTCTTTTGTCTGTCTTGTCCACAAAGTATGACTTCCTGAAGGCAGAGTTGTATCTAATTCATCCTTGACACCTGCCCCTGGCACAGTGAGGGCACACAGGAGGCACTTAACCAGCCCTTGTTGAATGAAAGCACCCAGAACTCCGCTGAGACCTCACTGATGGCTCCGTCACCTGGGGTGAGGCAGTACCATTCCCTTTTATCACCCCCTTTTTGTAGATGAGCAGACTGAAGCCCCAGGAGGCTAAGAGCCTGTGGTCACACACTTAACAAGCAGCAGATCTGAACTTTTAACCAAGGTCTGTTAAAACCCAGAGCCTTCCCTCTCGACTGTGGCATCACACCAAGTGCTTGACAGAGCCCTGGCCATACAGGGGATGCTTCATAAATCGTTGTTGTGGTAAATGATACTGACGTAACAACTCAGCAAGGTTGCGACTTCGTTTCCATTTTAAAGAGGAGGAGGACAGACCCAGAGGGAATTATGTTTAGTGAAATAAGCCAGACAGAAAAAGACAAACACTGTATGATTTTACTCATGTGTGGTATGTAGCGAAAACAAACAGATGAACCAAATAAAACAGAAGTAAACTTTTGGACTCTAAGACCAATTAGTGGTTATCCCAAGGAAAGGGGGGAAGGGGATGGGTAAGTGGGGAAAAAGGGGGACAATGGTAAGGTGAAGGATCAATCTGGACTTTCACTAGTGAACTTAATGTAGTATATTTGCACATTGATTCTCAATCATGAGCACCTAAAATTTGCTTAATGTTAAAATGCACATTACTTCAATTAAAAAGAACAATCAAGTGGGGGGGGGTGCTGGGGGGGTTATAAGGATACTGAAACTGTTTACTCAAGACCACACAGAAAGTGGTGGAACCTGATCGGATTTGAACGCGGGTTTCATCTGGCACTCCAGCCATGCCCTTGCCACCGCACACTGTCTCTTTGGGAAATACCACAGGCCCTTCTCAGCTGTATCCCTAATAGTCAACTGATATTCCCTTTCTGCTGGGCCTCATTGCTGCAATTTTCTCTTGTTTATCAACTTTCCTTGGATAGCACCTGAGACTTTGACCTAGGTGGAAGGGCCTCCCAAGTGGAAGGGCCTCCAGCTGTGGCGCAGCCCAAAGCAGGTGCCTCTTCACTTAGCCTTCAGCAGTGCCTTGAGGACCTTCCCCTCAAATTTATTCAGCAGAGTCATGTTGCCCTGGCTTTGCACTTCTCAACAATTTTTTCGCCAAAGCTAACCTTGGGAGAAATGTCAGGACTCAAGATAACAGTGGCAAGAGGCCACCGAGAAAGATGAGAGGGGCCATATGAGGATATCTGACTGCCCTCGAGGGTACCTTGTTTCCTCAAAAGGTGGCATCTTTTGAGCCAAAGTCAACCTAATGGCAGACTTGGCCAGTCACTGCAGCTCATGTGAGCACCTCTCCGGCCACAGGCATCCCTGTCCAATTTTGCTTTGCTCTCCAAGAATCACAGAGAAAATGCACTCTTTTGACTAAATGCTGGCTAATCCTATAGCTAGGCCACTAGAAGTATTGCTGGAGAAGTAAAAAATGATCATAGCTTTGCAAAAGGAGACCCTGTTTACCTTACACCCATGAGGATGACTACAGTTTAAAAAAGAAAAGGGATAACGAATGTTACAAAAGCATCACATGTAGAGGATGTGGTGGGATTGTGAAATGAGGCAAATGCCATGGAAAAAAGTATGGAGGTTCCTCAAAAAATTATTAATAGAACTACCATATGATTCAACAATCTCAATTCTGGTTACATACATCCAAAAAAACGAAAGCAAGTATTTGAGTCTTGAAGAGATATTCACACATGCATGTACATTGCAGTGTTATTCACAATTCCATCAAGAGGTGGAAGCAACCTAAGTGTCTGTTGAAGGTGAATGGATAAACAAAATGTCCTGTGTACATACAATGGAATATTACTCAGCCTTAAAAAGGGAGTTAATCTGCCACATGCTACAACATGGATCAGAACATTACGCTGAGTGAAAAAAACAAGACAAGAGGATAAACACTGCCTGACTCAACTTATATGAGGTGTCTAAAGCGGTCAAGTTCACAGAAACAGAAAGTAAAACGGTGGTTACCAGGGACTAGGGGGAGGGGAAATGGGGAATTGTTTATTAGATGTACAGTTTCAGTTTTACCAGATAAAAAAGTTGTAGATAACTAGTACACGGCAATGTGAATATACTAACTCCTGATCTGTGTGCTTAAACATGAGTGAGATGGTAAATTTAATAATGTTTAACCCAACTAAAAATAAATTTTTCAAAGAGGAGTGTATCTTGTTGTTTCCTCACTTTAGAGGTATTTATAATATTGACTAAGCTAGACACTTTATATACATTATTTTCTTTTTTTTTTAAAGATTTTTTTTTATTTTATTTATACATACAAGCTGGGGTACAGGCCAGAGGCATGGGGAGGCGAGAGGGTCCACCAGAGACAGAGTGGGGAGCAGAACAGGCAGATCAGAAGTACACTGCTGAGGGGAGCAGCGGGCGAGGCAGGAGAGGTCTGCCGCACCATGTGGGATTCTCCCCCGCCGGGTGTCGAACTTGTGTTGCCGCTGTCGACAGCTCCACAGCGCAGCGCTCAACCGCTGCGCCACCGGGGAGGCCCTACATTATTTTCTTTAATTCTCACCACAACTTCTTAATGTGGTCTTCATTACTAACTTTTTCATGGACTAAGAAATTGAGGCCAAGTGAGAGAAACTGATTTACCTACAGTCTCACGGAATTTAGAGAAGAGTCCCAATTTGTGCTCAGGTTTGTCTACCTCCAAATAGGGGACATTTGTCCTTGTCCCCTGTATTCTTCCCTTATCCCCAGGGAGCTAACCCACATGGTGCAGCAGACCTCTCCTATCTGACCCGCTGCTCCCCTCAGCAGTGTATTTTAATGGATCCGCCTGCTCAGCTCCCCACTCAGTCTCTGGTAAATCCTCCCCCCCTCCCCACACACACCTCTGACTTATACCCCGGATCTTCTACACAAAAATAAAATTAAGTAATTAATTGAAAGAATTTTTTAAAAAGAAAATGGATTTGTAATGTAAGTGTCCCATTTCCACAAATTGATCTTAAGTTCCTTGGTGACAAGTATGGGGCATGCATAGTTAGTAGGTAACAAACACGTGAGAACTAGTTGATTTTTTAAAACTTCTCAAGGCACCAGAATAGATTTTCACAGAAAACACCATTTAACCACTTATAGCTCCCAACACATTTTCACATACATTAACGTATTAGCTCTTGGTGGAGTACCTGCATAAGAGAGCATATCAGCTCTGTTTTACAGACGAGGGGAGCCCGGGTCAGAGGACTGGGTTCAAGGTTACTGGCGGCATGACTGACAGTTGTCTTAGATCCCCAAGTCTGTAATGTTTTTGCAAGTGGCCTCTTAAACTTAAGGCAGGGCACCAGCTCTTGCTCAGGGTTCTCTGTTGAACTTGTGCTATGCTCACTTCTGACTGAGAGGGTGAGCCTTGGTTTCAGGGCCAAAAAAAGTCGAGACGGTCCCCGGGAAGGCTGAGGCATCTGTCTTGAGATTGCAATTGCAGCATCAGATACTCAGCCAAGCACCATGTGCCAGTGAGTGATCGGCCGGGGCATTTCCAGCCCCGGGAAAGGGCTGGGCAGAAGGGGTCAGGCCAGAGTCCAGCTAAGCAGACAAGCTTGGCAGCTGGCAGAGGCCAAGGAGGCATCAGCGTGGGGAGATAGGTAAAGCCACAACGTCGATGTGAATCAACCAACTGGGTCTGTTGCCCAGGAGCTGGAGATTTGGCCAGAGGGGCTGGAGTGGGCAGAGTGTAGGCCCAAGGCAGCCTGCTGTCTGCCCTGTGTCCACCCTTGCCAACTGTGGACAGCTGCGAGGCCCAGGAGTCCAGGAGTAGGCTGAGGGTGGTCAGCAGGGTGCAGGTGGGACTGCAGGCTGGCCCCCCAGCGGCAACAACATCTGCCTACTCCTTTCATTATGACAATCCCCCTGAATACAAAAGCATCTGTGTTCACAATTTAAGGACTCCCCCAAAACCTACATAAGCCCAAAAGAAGTCACCCTTAACACTCTTTTTTAATTGTATGAAAGACAAAAGTTAAAAAGCAAATGCTACCATCGCCCCTTTCCTGCTTCCCCCCTCCCTACACACCCAGGGGTCATCAGAGGTGACCATTCGACAGCTTCCTTCAGGCTCCTTCTCACTTCTCCAGGCAGCGTTAGCAGGGAGGGTGCAATGATTTTCCCCAGAAGAGAAATAAAAAACGTGTATGTCGTGATTGACAACACGCAGGTCCATTTCACGCCAATTCCTTTTGAATAGGCTTGTGCTCCCCAGGAAGCGGCCTGGCTGTGTCCACTCCGGGGCCTGCACCTCCCCTTCCTCGAGTCACCCTACCACCTCCCCCTGAGGAAGACCCCAGAAGGAGACCTCTGGGTTTGATTTCAAGGCAACTTGCTTGCTGTCCCCCAAACACCTCTATCCGATCGCTGATACTTGAAATTCCACCATTGCAACGTCATACCTTTCACAGAAAACTTCTTTTTCCCTGAAAATACAAGTCCCTCTGGGGACCTGTGAATCCTTTAACAGTGTGGTATGGAAAATGCATTGTAAGTTTCTTTCCTGAGGACAGGATTTAGGTTGTTTCTTTAAAAGTGCTCTTTAGGGATGCCTCCCTCCACCGCAGCTTATAAAAGCAACATGTTAGTTGTAAAGATAGCAAAAAGCATAAATACAAAATGAAAATAAAATTGTTCATAAAATATCATCCAGGGTACTCCTACTGACATTTTTACATACAAATCTTCTAGTCTGTTTTCTATGTAAATGACACAGCTGCAGGTGCACACACAGGCGATGTCAAAGAGGCGCTGGCCTGAACGTTATCCCATGTCTTTAAATGTCCTTAGATCACGTAACACTGAGTGCACACATGCCTGTGTCCTATATAAATATACCCACATTTAGGTAACTGCTCCCCCATGACTGGACATGAAAACTGGTTCTGGTTTTTTCCTGCCACATCCAATACTGCAGTGAGCATCCCTGTGTAGAAACACTGTGCAAGGCTTTAATAGTGGGGCTGGGGGCACACCAGTGGGGCTGGGGGCATGCCAGAGTCTGGGGACAGGGCACTGAGAAGACACTGTCACCACCAGGAAACACAGCGGGACATGGAGACCGAGGACACCACCACCTCCCCAGACGGCACAACGTGGGCTGCGGTGGCCTCGCTGAGTGGCACGTGAGACGTGACAGGCAGGTGCTGCTTGTCGGCCAGATTAAGTGCCCCGGTGCCGTCCTCTCTCTATAAAAATAGCTCACATGCTGCAATCACAGTTGCGTTACAGTGCGAGGGCAGCCTTGCTCTGCTGGGGCCTAGGAGCCCACACCCTGGCCACAAATGCCCTGGCTGGGGCTTTTCCTGACTCAATGACGGTCATTTATAGGCTGGAGAGGTGGGATGAGCAGCTTAGCACTAAGGCTCTGCCCAGTGGGTACCTTTTATACTGGACAGAGGCTTACCAAGCCAGCTCTCTCACGGGGAGGGTTGAAAACCAGAGGAGCTTGAAATGTTCAGCTTGAAAGGTGAAGATAGGGCCTCCCTGGTGGTGCAAAGGGTTAAGTGTCAGCACCAGGAAGCTGTTGGCAGCCACTGCAGCCTGAGTTCAATCCCAGGCCAGGGAGCTGACCCACATGGCGCAGCAGACCTCTCCTGTCTGACCCGCTGCTCCCTCAGCAGTGTGTTTCAGTCAGTCTGCCTGTTCTGCTCCCCACTCTGTCTCTGGTGAATCTTCTTACCCATCCCCCCCCACACCTCTGGCCTACACCCCAGTTCTTACATGCATAAATTAATAAATCTTAAGAAAGAAAGGTGAGGATGACATGAGAAAGGGGGCTAGGCAGGAGCCAGAGGTGGAAGCTAGGAGGCAGCAGAAGACATTAGAGAGTTCATAGTCGGGCTTGTAAGCACACACAAGGACTCAGAACTTGGACCCACTTGTCTGGAGGGCTCTCTCTGTCTGCTGAGCCCTCAACCCCCAACCTCCCTACGTTTCTGCCCTGTAAAACCTCATCACAACTGGAGAGGGCTGGGGTCCCTGCAACCTACAGTTGTCACATCGCACCTACAGGGACAGTACTCTACAGTCTATATGGTGCTTTCTCAGGTGCTTTTCATCACAACTCCAGAAGGGAAAGCCGCTCATCCCCATTTTACAGATGAGGAGACTGATATTCAGAGAGGATACAAGCCTGCTGGTAAGTCAGGGAGCAGAAACTCAGAGGCAGGTTTGCTGACCCACCCGCAGGCTGTTCTTACCACACCAGTGACCTCCCCACAGATGGCCTCATGGTGTTATGTTTCCAGTCACCAGCCCTCTCTATTCTGAAAGTGCAACTAGCCGTAGTTGGCTTCATGTGCTTCAACCTGTCTACTCAGTTCATGTTGTAAGGCATTAGGACTAGACTCACAGGTTTTCCTGCCCACGGTGTCTAGTGGTTGTGAGCATACAGTAGGTGCTCAATAAATGCTGATGGTGCCAGAAGAAATTTTTCAAAATGCAGAGACCCATGTCCTGCCTCAGAGTATAGAATGGGACTCTAGGCAGCTATGCAAAACTCCCCTGGGAGTCTGATCACATCTAGTTTGAAAATCAGATATAAAAGATGTTTATTCAGCCCTCTTCACTCTCAAAAACACAGCCATGAACCAGGAAATAAGCAAAAATATGTACATGAGCAACCAAAAGGAATCTCATGAATTCTATGCACAAAAGCTGAGTGTTTATCTTAAAGAAACTGCTCTAACCTCATTCTGCACAGATATACCCTTTACTTCACACATAATTCTAATGAGTTGGTCACTTGATTTCTTAGCCCATAGTTCATTGGAAACATGCACAGGAGAAAGCTCGGAGAAATGGAAAGCTGATGGTGTGAGAATGAGGAACAATCATAATAGTGGCCTTGAGTTAGCAAGAAAAGGTTAAATTATGTATAGCAGGGAGATATACAATCCATTTTAAAGCTTCTATTGAAAACCGGTTTGGGTGCTTAAAGGGGAGAGTTTCAGTTACGCTGACAATTCACCATGTAGTAAAAAGAGCCCAGCCCTCCCCTCATGCTCTGGTATTACCAGTCCTACCTGCAAGGATTGTCCCATCACACTGCACTGATAGGGTCCATCTTTTCAACTTGTGTGTTATATAGAGGTTAACGGCAGGAACTCTGAAGCCAGGTTCACTGGGTTCAAATCCTGACGCTATCATGTCTGAGCTGTGTGACCTTGGACAAGTTACTTGACCTTTCTGTGCTTGTTTCTTCATCTGTCAAATGAGGATAATAATAGCACCCATCTCCTGATCAGGTACAGAGAGAGAGATGAGAGCAGGAACTGTGCCTTATTCAACTCCATATCCTCACCTGTCTCCTACCCCTTACTCCTCAAAGTGGAGTCCAACAGTACTGGGGGCTTATTAGGACTGAAGACTGTCCCACCCAGATCTAGTAAATAAGAATCAGCACCTGAAGATTTTTTGTGCACAAAGGAGTATGAGAAACCCTCAATAAATATTGTGAAATGAATGAAATCAGGCATGATTGCATCTGTAAGTCCCATGAGCAACAGGACAGAAATCCAAAAGTAGAGGGCTAGCTCCTGAGGAGCGGAGAGGAACTTGGTACAAAGAGGAAAGTGTGCCAGAGATCCGGCACTCAGAAGAACTTGGCTCAGCCACATTCCCTCCTGTGTAACTTGGGTTTCGTGTCCTCCTTGGTGACATGGAGGGACGAGTGCCCACCCCCAGGGCAGTCACTCGGAGTCACTCATGAGTCCATGAAGCACCTGCACAGGGCGGGCCCTCAGACTGTCACCGCTTCAGGCTCACAGCCCCACACCCGAAGCCCTGGGTCAGATGGGTGTGGGTTTTCACAGCTCTCCAACTTTCAGAAAGGTCCCATGATGCATGGGCTGACACTACACAACAGCAGCAGGGTCTGGGGCAGCTCCTGTAATTAAACACAGCGAAGTTTCCGCCGTGACATGCATGAGCCGTAAGAGACACAATGAAGATTACAACCACCCTCGCGTCAGGTCAGATCAGATTTGCAGCCAGTCAGTTTATATCAGACTTTTTTTTTTCCATTTTTAAAAAATTTTTTTCAAAGATTTATTTATTTATGCATACAAGCTGGGGTACAGGCCAGAGGTGTGGGGTGGCGAGAGGGTTCACCAGAGACAGAGTGGGGAGCAGACCAGGCAGATTGACTGAAATACACTGCTGAGGGGAGCAGCGGGCAGGAGAGGTCTGCTGTGCCATGTGGGAAGTTCCCTGGCTGGGGATTGAATTCTGGCTGTGGGATAACTTCACTGGCTGAGACTTAACCCCTTGTGGCCACCAGGGAGGCCCAGACATATTTTTTAAAGTCTGGTTTTGTGTTTTTTTTTTTTTCTTAGAACTTTTAGGTTTTAAAATTGCAGATAAGGAAGGGTAAACTTGGACAATTGGTGGGCAAAGTGGGGAGAGGATGCCAGTCTTGGAGGGGGATTCCAAGCAGTGGTTTGCCGGTAGGGGGCCTGGGGAGGGGGGAGGGTTCCACAGCTGGAAGGAGAGAGCAGTAAACAAGCCCTCAGAAGCCCTCAGAAGCTGGGTCCCTCTGGTGGGACCCTGGAGATGAGAATGGAGGGGAGAAAGTCACCAAGGCTAGGGCTTGAGCAGGAGTGCCACCTAGTCAAAATGGAGCGACAGTTTGGACAGGCTTGCAAACAAAAAGAGAGCATCCCGGGGTTACCCCTGTCCCCCTAGAACTTCCCAGCCTGGGAAGAAGAGTGGACTTACCTCCACTCCCTGAACATCATACTCCACCCCCACCAAAAACACACAGGGAAAGGTTTCAATATTCTATGTCACAGATGGTCCGTAGGGCCATACCAGTTATATAAGCACACGTAAAATGATCATACTATAAACAAAACAAACAACCTAAGAGCTCTCTTATGTGCCGGGTGCCATAAAGATATTGTCTCCAGCTCTTAGAGCAACTCTATAAAATATGAATTACTGTTCCATTTTACAGAGGAGGACACCAAGGCCCAGGTCACCTAAGCAAGTCCAGGGTGCCATAGTTGGTTCATCTAACGCCAGTGCCCGAGTGCCTTCCACTCACCCACATGCTGGCCCAGAACTCACTCACGGACAACTGAGGCTGGAGGGCTGAGATCCGGAGAGAGCATGCCTCACAGCTCCTGGTTCAGACCTTGGTTCTACCCACAAACCTTTCTGTATCTTTATTCTGATTTGGAGATATTTCTTGTAAACCCCAGAGTCTAGATTAGTCCTCTCCACTCTTTCTGGTTAATGTTTATCTTTCAAGGGGGTATTTAGTCCCTTTATATTTAATGTAATTATGAATGTACTTGGAATTAAGTTTATACTGTTTTCTATTGCTTCCATCTGTTCTATGTTCCTTTTTCACTCCTCTCCCTCCCAACCCCCATCTTTGAGATCAATTATCCTTTTGCCATTGATTTTTTTTCCCTCTATTAATTTATGCACCTTCTGTTTGGCTCTACTCTCAATATTTTGAAGGTTATTGTGTGTGTGTGTGTGTGTGTGTGTGTGTGTGTTTTGTATCACTGGTCTGATAGCTTAAGATGATCTTATAAAAACTAGAGTTCTGGAGGTAGACAGGCCTGCTCAGAAACCTGGCTCTAGTACTTTCTAGCTGTGTGAGCCTTCTTAGCTACCTTTCCCTGAGTCCAGTTTCTCTGTCTGTAAAGGCTGGATAATGGAGCCCGTCATCACAGCTCCTTGTGACATATCAGTGAGCTGAGAGATGCCAACTGCCCTCCCCAGGGCTTGGCACAGAGAAGGGGCCTTATGACTGTTCGTTCCCCTCCCGTCTCTGACCTTTGCCTCTCTGTGTCTTGGAAGGATTGGCCCAGGTGAGAGACTTCTCAAGAGCTAGGCTGCACAACTGAACTTGGCTGTAAAAAACCTTCCCCAAAGGAATCCTTCTAGAGTGAGGTATTACCAGGGTACAGCCAGTCTGGGTGGACTGCACAACCCATCAGTGTGAACAGCACAACCTCAGTTTGGGAATTGGGAGGCTATTTGGAAATTCTACTCAAATGAGGGTGGGGGATGGGCCCCATTGACCATTGTACCAGGGAGCCCAGGGAAGAGGGGAGGGCTCCCCAACAGTGTGTCTCTCCAGGCCTCCTGGGGAGGGGGCCTGGCGGGTGAGTAGCAGCCTCCCCTCCTGGGAAGCAGGTATATCCTCTTGGAGAGCAGCACAGTGACTCACCAGACTGCCACAGCTTGTTATAAATATCCCCTGAGACACCCAACTCCCTGGGCCCTGATTCTATATTAGCACAAGCAGCGCCCCATAATTCCATAATTAATTAGGTTTCCTAGGCACCTCGAGACAGGGAGAGGGTGTCCCAACCTGTGGACACAAATATTACCAACTACATGGCAAGTCCACCCTCTGCTTCCCTCCCACTGTGAGTCAAAAATAAGTTCTCTTTCTCTTCTTTCTTTCCTTCTTTACAAATCTGCATTGGGTGAATTTTGAGAAGATGGGGACAGCCAAATGTCCCCTATTTGAACAAAATTCTAAAATGTCCTATATGTACCTAAACCAACCTCCCTCCGATCTACTTAACCCATTCAGGGAAACAGAGGTGCCGAGAAGGAAAAGAGCAGCTGGACCTGGGATCCAAACGAGGCGTGACTGGGTGGGAACTAGCACTTCTGCCTGCCTCTGGCTTCAGCTCTTAGTCTCCATTCCTCACCAGTGAATAGACATCACCCCTCCTGCTGTGGAGACTGTCAGGGCACTGGGTGCAGCACCGGGGACGTGTGTGGGAGCCGAGCACACAGAGAGGCCACAGAATTATGGAGTCCACCCACCTCAACCCTCCCTTGTCTTCTCTGCATCCTTCGTCATGAACGTCTTTCTTTTTTTTAGGATTTATTTTATTTATTTATGCATACAAGAACTGAAGTGTAGGCCAGAGGTGCGGGAGTGAAAAGATTCACCAGAGACAGAGTGGAGAGCAGAACAGGCGGATTTATTGAAACACACCGCTGAGGGGAGCAGCGGGCGAGGAAGGAGAGGTCTGCTGTGCTATGTGGGAAGCTCCCTGGCCGGGAATCCAACTGATGCCACAGTGGCTGGTGGTAGCTTGATAGAGCTGAGACTTTGACCCCTGTGCCACCAGGGAGGCCTGGACATGAAAGTCTTGATGACATGATTAGAAATTAGATTTTACTGGCAGCAACTCTAGTCTTTAATAATAACTATGGACACAATTTATTGAATATCTCCTACATATATGTGCTGTTGTTCAGGTATTATCTCATTTAATCCTTTAAATCAGAGCTCTCCAATATTGAACACATTCGCTATAAACCACTACTGAGTGATTAAAATGTGGCTCGTGTAACCAAGAAACTAAATGTTCAGTCTAATTTAAAAATTGATATGCAATGCAATTATCAGAAAACTTTCAAGCATGTTTGGACAACTTAGATATGTGAATCTACTCTCTCAACTGTAAATATTGTGAAGTCTAACTACAGATCAGGTATTTCCAGAGAAAATTTAGTGTCCAAATTGAAATATGCTATGAGTATAAGACCCACATTTCAGGGCCTTCTGCAGCCACTGCAGCACGAGTTTGATCCCCAGTCAGGGAGCTGACCCACATGGTGCAGCAGACCTCTCCTGCCTCACCCACTGCTCGCCTCAGCAGTGTATTTCAATCGAGCTGTCTGTGCTGCTCCCCGCTCTGTCTCTGGTGAATCCTCTCACCCCCTACACCTCTGGCCTACACCCCAGCTCTTACATGTATAAATAAACAAATCTTTAGGAAAAAACACAAAGATTTAGTATAAAAAAAGTAAAGCATCTCATTCACAATGTGTCCGTATGTTGATTAGTGTTGACATGACAATGTTTTATATTGGGTTAAATAAAACATATCATTAAAAATAATTTTACCTGTTCCGCTTTTTAAATTGTGGCTAGCAGAGCATTTTTAAATTACATAGGTTTTGGGAAAACTGGTGAATTCTGAATAAAGTCTATAGTCATAGCATTGTCCACCGTATTTCTTAGTTTGGCATGGTTACGCAAGATGCTAACCTTGGGAGAAGCTACTGGGAGGCTTTACTGGAATTCTGTTCAATCATTGCAACATTTCTATAAATCTAAAATGATTCCAAAATCAGGGCCTCCCTAGTGGCGCAGCGGTTGAGCGCTGCGCTGTGGAGCTGTCGGCAGCGCGACGCAAGTTCGATGCCCGGCCAGGGAGATTCCCACATGGTGCGGCAGACCTCTCCTGCCTCGCCCGCTGCTCCCCTCAGCAGTGGATTTCTGATCTGCCTGTTCTGCTCCCCACTCTGTCTCTGGTGAGCCCTCTCGCCGCCCCACGCCTCTGGCCGGCACCCCAGCTTGTATGTATAAATAAATAAATCTTTTAAAAAAAAAAAGACTCCAAAATCAAAAGGGTAAAAAACTTTCCCATTACTTACAATATTACATTTCTATTGGAGAAAAATGTAATACTATTATTAGATTTCTATCACAGAGCTTAAACCATTTCTCTAAGAGATACTATTCTTGTCTCAGAGATGAGCGAACCAGTGCTCAGAGGGCCTAGGCCGTGGGATCTGACGGCCTGTCTGCCTGGTTTGCAGCCTTGGACTTTCTGCTGTTTACCTTGGTTCTGCTTTAACAAGTGGTACCCCCTAGATCTTTCTGAGAATTCTGAGGGTGCTGGTGTGGGTAGGTGTGTGAGCCCATTGATAAGTCACTCTCTGGAAGGTGGGGAACAGAGGCAGTGTGTGTGTGGGGGGGGCGGTATGCACAATGTGTGTGGGATGTGATAATGGGGAGATCAACCGGGTGGGAGCTAGTCAAGGTGTCAGGCTGCTTAGCCCACCCCTAAGGGGAAGAGGTGAGGGCTAAGCTGATGGGCTTTACATTTTATTGACTGGCTAGTTTCTTTGCTCTCTGCCTCAAGGAAATCCACTGCTGCCTCAAGGATAGGATCTCAGCCTGCTAAAACCTAGGCTGCTCAGGCCCCAAAGAGACAGATCATGGCACCAAAGCAGTGGAGCCTGGGGCCTGGGCTTGTGTGGTGTGAGAAAAGGACACCAGAACCGCTGTTTCAGACCCACTTCATTTCACCTCCCTCCCTTTCTCATTTCAAGCAGGAGTATTCATCCTGATGTGGAAAACCCTGCCTCCTGACCTTCAGCACCAAGACTCAGCCACGCAAGCCTCGGCCACCGTGAGTCTGGCAGCCCCCAGCCCTGCTTATGACTTCTTTTCGGCAGACCCTGCAGCTGTCCTCTCCTCCCCATCCTGGCAGGGCAGCCCCCTCCTACCCAGGGCAAAAGCACTGACCATGGAGTCCAGAGCTGCTGCCTCTTCTCTGGGTCTGCCCCCCTCAGTCTAGGAGGCCTCTGGGGGCCTCTGGCTCCCCTACCAGTGAGGGCGCTTCTCTGCTGGGCTCCCAGGGCCAGGGCCAGCCGGCCGGCAGCACACTGTCTGCGGTCAGCCGCCCAGCACCTTCCCCTTCCAGATGCCTCAGAGCGCGCCTGGGCGGCCATGTCCTGACGTGCCCCTTCCCCTTTGTTGCCCTGCTGCGCACTTTGCCTCGCGGCGGCCAGATGTGCCAGCTCTGGTGCTGGCCGCCTCTAATGAGGTCCAGATGTGTGGCCTGGCTGGGCCTGCGGCGGCTACTAAAGAAGAGGGAGGCCCTGGAAGGGAAGAACGGGCCGCAGCTGGGCTCAGCCACGCTGGAGGAGGAATGCGCTGGGAAGGATTCCCACTGGAATGCGGGCTTGGGAAGTCTCTGCCTAAATAAGGGCCTGGCCTCTCTGCTAGCTGGAGGCCCCAGCTCTATAGGTAAGCGGCCTCGTGGAAGGGCCTTCAGCTGCCCAGATCCTTTTCTTAACAATTGGTTTCTTTTTTTACTAATTATGGAAGTTACGCAGTGTAATAAAAAGCAGTTTAGAAAACCCAAATAAGCTGAAAGACAAAACAAAGAAAGATGAAACAAAATCACCCACTATCCCACCACCCCAATCCATTACTGTTCTGGAATGTATCCTGCTAGGCCTTTTTTTCAAATACAAGCCTATACATAGGTTGGTTGGTTTGTTTGTGTTTAAACTGTGCTGCAATGACCTTTGGAAGCCGCACTTGTCACTCAGCTCTTTCCACGTGAGTCAGCTATACCAACGTTTCCCAAACTAGTCCCAGAGAACGCCAAGACGATTTTGCTATTAATAGGGGAGTCCTTCCCCAACTGTTTGGGACGCACTGACTTCTGCCAACTTAAATGGGCTTCTTTCCTGGAGGACTTCTCAGAGTCTTTAATTTATTAATGTGTGTTCTGAATCATCAAGAGGAGACTGGCATTTCATAAACATATTTCACTAGGAAATCCCTTGAGGGATGCTCTGAGGCTTGGGTCTGCGGAACATCAGGCAGAAGTGCTGTCCAGTGGCGTTCTTCACCAGGGCTGCACAGAAGCCATTGCCTGGAGACACCGTGGTGGGTTTCAGCATTAGTCAGGTGAACTTGCCGGTGGTTTTATTTTTTTTTAAAGATTTATTTATTTATGCTACAAGCTGGGGTGTAGGCCAGAGGAGTGGCGGGGTGAGAGGATTCACCAGAGACGAACTGGAGAGCAGAACAGGCAGATTGACTGAAATACACTGCTGAGGGGAGCAGCAGGCAAGGCAGGAGAGGTCTGCTGCACCACGTGGGACGTTCCCTGGCCGGGTATCAAACTCGTGCTGCGGTGACTGCTGATAGCTTCACAGTGCTGAGATTTAACCCCTTGTACCACCAGGGAGGCCCCATGCTGGTTGTTTTAAACTTACTCTACTAGGGCCTTCCTGGTGGTGCAGCGGGTGAGCGCTGCACTGTGGAGCTGTCGGCAGCGCAATATGAGTTCGAGTTCAATGCCCAGCCAGGAAGAATCCCACATGGCACAGCAGACCTCTCCTGCCTCGCCTGCTGCTCCCCTCAGTGGTATATTTCTGATCTGCCTGTTCTGCTCCCCGCTCTGTCTCTGGTGAACCCTCTCGCCTGTACCCCAGCTTGTATGTATAAATAAATAAATCTTTAAAAAAAAATAAAATAAAATAAACTTACTCTACTAGAACTAAGTCTGCGTCGAGCATCCTTGTACGGCCCCCCTTTGCTGCACAGACACATTCCAAGACAGACTGTTGCCCACAAAAAAAAGACCATTTTAATGCTCAGGTTCTGGGGTACCTATGGCTCTTGCCAGTTCCTCATCCAGCCCTTGTGGTTTACCACACAACAACGGTGGGGGGGGCATCAAAGAGGGCAAGGGACCCTGCGAGTCTTTAATCCATTCCTTTTTTTTTTAAGGTTTGTAAAAATTTATTTAAAAGTTAGTTTAGGGGGGCTCCCTGGTGGCCTCGGGATTATGTCTCAGTGCTATCACTGCCACCACCTTAAGTTTGATCCCCGGCCAAGGAGCTGACCCACACATGGTGCAGCAGGCCTCTCTTGTCTCACCTGCTGCTCCCCTCAGCAGTGTATTTCAGTAGATCCACCTGTTCTGCTCCCCACTCTGTCTCTGGTGAATCCTCTCACTCCATGCACCTCTGGCCTACACCCCAGTTCTTCTATGCAGAAATAAATAAATCTTTAATTTAAAAAAAAAGTTAATTGGGCCTCCCTGGTGGCACAATGGGTTAAGCATGGCACTATGAAGCTA
>PVIJ01018120.1:0-27273 GCA_004024925.1 Scalopus aquaticus | reverse complement strand
CCTCCCTATAGTCCTGTTATAAGTGAAACCATTCGATATTTTTCTCTTTCTTTCTGGCTTATTTCACTGAGTATGATCCCCTCTAATTCCATCCATGTCGCTGCAAATTGCATGTGTTTATCTTCTTTCCATGCTGAATAGTATTCCATTGTGTATATGTACCACATCTTCTTGATCCAATCATCTATTTTTGGACATCCCCTTAACTTTCATTCCTATTCCCATTGTTTAATTTTTAAAAAGGTCTTTGTTTCATTTAGAGTTTATGTAAAAGTCTAATATTCACTATATATGTGACTATTCCATGTACATGTGTCCCATATACTGTCATGTGCTGGGGACACGGTAATGAGCATCTTTCCCCATGAAATAATGAAATAGGATCATTTTAAATAATGGTTACTGCCATGAAGAACACTACACAGGGCAAAGGGAGAGCGTGAGGGAGCATCGAAAGTGAATGATGAAGGAAGATATGGTCTCTCTGGGAAAATGAGTTTTCTTTTTCTTTTAATTTATTTATTTATACATACAAGGTGGGGTACAGGCCGGAGGCATGGGGCGGCAAGAGGGTTCACCAGAGACAGAGTGGGGAGCAGAACAGGCTGATCGATGGAAATACACTGCTGAGGAGAGCAGCAGGCAAGGCAGGAGAGGTCTGCTGTGCTATGTGGGAATCTCCCTGGTCGGGCGTCGAACTTGCGTTGCTGCTGCTGATGGCTCCACAGTGCAGTGCTTAACTGCTGCGCCACCAGGGAGGCCTCGAAAATGAGTTTTCTTAATGATGAGAAGAACCAACCATGCACAGACATGGGCCAGGACATGCCAGTCTAGGACACAGTTGATGACAAAGGCCTTGAGGCAGGGACCAGCAGGACCATGTAGTGCAGTGGCTAATGGAAGATTGGATAGGTGGAGAGGCAAGCAGGGACTAGACGGCAGAGACGCTTGGAGGCTGTTCAATGGCCTTTGTGTATTTTTATACTTGTAGTGAGCAGCCAAGGTGGTTTTTATAAAATAAGATTGATATGTAATACTTCAGTATCCAAAATGGATAAACACAGAGCAGCTGGAATTGAAGCTGGAGTGAGAAGCTCAAATCAGTACCTACTGAAAATCTCTTATCTCTTCCTCATCTCTTATCTCCTAGTTGGGGTATTTTATACCTTAGGCTAACTCAAGTCTGAAGGGCCGGGGACTCCTCATCTCCATCGTATTCAGTCTGGAGGGGTGACATGGATCTGGTTCTCTTTCTAGATTGGCAGCCTGAAATCAATCCAGTGACAGCTGTAGGCCTTTGCCTCATTTAGACCTAACCTGCATCCCTTTAAGGAAGAGCCTGCAGTAGCCCTAGCCTGTCTCAGCACACTGAGTTTGCCAGCAGTTGCCGAAGAGTGACATTCATTACACTGCCATGACCCGCGGGCCCCTCTCTGAGGCTGTCCAGCATTCGCTGCCGCTTCTCCAGCAAGGTTACCTGCCCAAGCTCTAAAACATGAAGACTCAACCACATCCTTTTTCTAGATTTAGAGGTCAGGGGTGCTTCTAAATGTGACTCCCTGTTGTTTGTGGGGTAAATCCAGACTCCTCAGCCCGGACTGCTCTTCTCCACACCAGTCTGCCTCTCTAGCCTGACCTCTGTGCCTCCTCTCTCAAATTCACACCTTTGCTCCTGCCAGCTTCCCTGGGTGGGTGGGTCTCTTCCTCTGCCCTTTAGCTCACGAAGGGCTGATTCACACCCCACCCTTTTTTCTTTCAACCCCATCTCTTTTTTGAAAATTGAAAATCTGTAAAACTTCTGTCTGAATATGCTGTCATTATTTAAAAATATAAAAAAGAATGTTCCTTTCTTATCTTTCTTTCTTTCTTTCTTTCTTTCTCTGAGTTAACAATTTGCTGCTTTTGTTTCCAGCTCTTTTGCTGTACATTTACATGTAAGCATTTTTTTTCCTGTGACATTATTTTAAAAGACATTATAGCTTCATGTTATATACATTATTCTTGGACTTTTTTCACTTGTCCGGAATGAATAGAAATTTTCCAAGGCAAAATAACTGGTTGTGACTTAAAAAAAATAAAAAAAACAACTGTACAATAATTACAAGCACATTTTTATAGTAAAAATTCAAATTCAAAAGTGTATCAAGTAAAAAGGGATAGTTTTCCAATCTCCTTATTTTGGAGGTTACTGCTTTTAACACTTTATCAAATATTCATAATTCATGTAATCTTATAGTGTATGGTATATATTATCTCATAGCATCTTGAATGTTTTTGTTTATCTATACACTGAGAGATATCATTTTTAATGAGTACGTAGTGTTCTGTTATGTAAATATACTATATTTAACTATCTCCCTGTTAGTGAATTCATTTACTCTTTTTTATCTGAACATGTCTCACCCTTCTTGTTCATGTCAAATTGCCCTTCCTTTGTTATGAATTTAAATTCATAACATTCATTAAATTCAACACAACAAACATTGGCTGAATGCCTCGTGTCTTCCACTCACTGTGCAGGGGCACTAGGGCCGCCAGTTTGCCTGATGCACATTCCTTTCACTCTGCTTTGAGTTTTCACAGCCTAAGAGAAAGATAAGCCTAAAGAACTTAGAATGTGACATGAGCTGGAATGGACAGATATGTCTGAGCATATATATTATTAATTCTACTGGGGGAAGGTAAAGAAGGAGAAATTGAAATTGGACCTTAAAAATTAAATAGGAGCTCTCCTAAGGGGGTAAAGAAGAGAGGGTCATTCTTGCAGAGGGAGTAACAAGAACAAAGTGGGTCCATGAGAAAGAGCATGTGATACACCAAGAATGGCCAGCAGCCCTGAGAGGAGGCAGAGGAACGCCTGCCCTGGTGTGGTGTGGCTGGTATACTGTTTGCTCAGCAGTTGGTCACAGGAAGCATTCAACAACTGAAAAGAAATACTTGTGTGCTCTGCCCAAGGGGACTCCCAGCCTTCTTGGTATTGTCCTCTCTGTGCCCTAAAGAGTGCTAATGTTGCTTTCAGCACAGGGGGCTCTTTTTTGAATTGGTCTTACTTTTTTAGAACTTCTTTTCTCTCACACTCTTAACCATCTCATGTCCTTCTTTTGCAGAGTTTAATCACTCCAAGAAATAGAACAGAATTCAGCCATGGCCCCAAGGAAGAGAGGTGGACGGGGAATTTCATTCATCTTTTGCTGTTTCCGAAATAATGATCATCCCGAAATCACGTATCGACTGCGAAACGATAGCAATTTTGCGCTTCAAACCATGGAGCCAGCGTTGCCCATGCCCCCTGTGGAAGAGCTGGACGTCATGTTCAGTGAACTTGTGGTGAGTCCCAGACTTCGTGCCAGCAGTGGTTGGGCGCTGGGAGGGGGAGGAGAGGGTGATGTGGAGGGCTTGGTTTGGTTAGGCCCGGACTTGCCCTTCTTCAGTGAAATGGCCTCATGTGCACCTTGTATCTGCACCTGTGTTATCAGCAGTGAGCCTGTGGAGAAGGGGAAAAAGAAGAGGATAAGATCATCACAATAAAGGGCTTTGATGGTGATTTAAGTGAAGGGAGTTAGACATTTAGGTTTTCAAATACCTGATTGTTACATCCTAAGTTGCTCTTTTTTTTTAAATTTATTTATTTATACATAGAAACTGGGGTACAGGCCAGAAGTGTGTGGTGACGAGAGGGTTCACCAGAGACAGAGTGGGGAGCAGAACAGGCAGATCAGAAATACACTGCTGAGGGGAGCAGCGGGCGAGGCAGGAGAGGTCTGCCACACCATGTGGGATTCTCCCCAGCTGGGCGAGGAACTCTCATCGCGCGGTTCCGACAGCTCCACAGCGCAGCGCTCAACTGCTGTGCCACCAGGGAGGCCCTCTAAGTTGCTCTTTCTGATTCCTCCCCATTGAACCTGAGTCTATGATAAATAATTCCTGCATCTGCTTCACACCTTCTGAATTTCCCCAATGCTGCCTCCATCCCCCTCTCCCACTGGATGGTATTAATGTCTTTTTAATAATTAGTCATACCACCCCTCCTGTCCCTGATCCTTTGATGAAAGACATTATTACTTAAGTACAGTATAATTATTTAGCCTAATGACAGGACTGAAGTAATAACTGTTGTGGGAAATTTTTTATGACCGTCATATTTTTGGACCCAGTATACTGAAGTGTGGGAGAGATGTGTCCTGTGTAGAACTATTCGGCACAAGACGTAAATGCTCTCCTTAACTTAGCTGTGCAGGCATCTCCAGTGTAGTGTTGCCTTCCATTCTGTGTTTCAGAAAGGGCACTGACCTGGGGGTAGGAAGTCCTTGGTTCAAATCACTGCCCTGACTTCATTACCAGTACAGGTATGGAAAAAGCATATGACTTTTTAAGTCTGTTTTCTGTAAAGTGTAGAAAAAAATAATTCCTCCTCCTGGTTTGGTCTGATGTTTACAGGAGAGTCACGCATAGTGAGGATGGCATAATGCCCCTTATTAGGTGCTCATTTCAATGTTACGAGGACTCCATCCTCCCATGATCACCTCTGGCATTTTGTCATGGCCTTAGTTCCAGTCAGACCATTTATGTCATTCAACAGATACCAGAGTTTTGTCATTTTGCAAGACTCTTCAGTCAGGAAAGTAATGTAGGCTGTGTCACTACCCTGAAGGGGCAGCATCTGAACGGGTGGAGTCACTGCAGTTCTTCTAGACCTCAGTTCACCTGCGCGCTTATCTTCTAGGGTAAGCCAGCATGGAACTGATGTTTGAGTTCTGGTCTGCTGAATGGGTTAATGGGCCCATTACTACCAGAATTGGTTGGGAAAAAGAAGACTTGAGTTTTGGCAGTATATTTCTACTTTATATTGTTGAATATTTTCAGTGTTTAAGAAATCTCTATCCTCTCTCATCTCAGTTGCGTGCAGAGCCCTGTTCTAGATGCTAGTGAGGTTTGAAATAGAAACTGGAAACTGCTCTCAGCAGCTGACAATTTCTGTAGCAAAAATGGACAGATAATGAAGATTTAATACCACTAAAGGGAGAAGCACAACTCCCCTGTGCCATTGATCATGGGTCAAGGTGTTGTAGGGTCTCAGACACAGTGATGAGGCTGGTGGTCAGGGAAGACTTTCTGATGGCGGGGAGTAGTGAGGAGGGATTGCTAGTGAGGAGAGATGTGGAGGAGATCAATGTTAATGACTGCCTCAATCATTGTAAGCAGGTTTTCCTGTGATAGCAAATGTTCAGTGGTTACAACAGTAGAGTTTTATCTCTTGCTAATGCTACGTGTCCACTGTGGGTCACCTGGGTTTCTGTTCTTCACCATATTTTAATCAAACTTGGTGGAAGAGCAAAGAGAGATATGGTGAAATACTTACTAGCAGGCTTTATGCTTATGCTTGGAAATGACACATGTCATTTCCACCCACATCTCTTAGGCCAGTGCAAATCACACGGCCACTCCTGAGATCACACGGTAAGGAAATATCATCCTTTTGTAGGGACAGGCACCAAATGTCATATGGCCAAGCTAAAGTCATTGGTGTGGGTGGAGGACACATAATTCTGTCTTAGGGAGGGATATAGTGAATCATCTACCGTGATGGCAGTCAAGAAGGGTGATAATGACAGATTGACAAGCTTGGATTTTTTTTTCTCACTTAAAATATTTTAAAACCAAAAGTCCACCTAAGGAGACAGATGTTATGGATAAAGGGTTCCTCTGTGGTAGCAGAGCTAGCGGGCAGAGCTCGTATTCTCCACACCTACATCCAGTGCCCTTTCAAGGATGGCCTGTCAGCCTGCCAGAATGAGCTCTAAGCCGGAGTCTGTGTGGTGGCAGCTCTGTGTTCATCTCGAAGACAGCTCATTGTTCTGTGTTCATAAGACAGAAATTCCACTCTGCCTTATTGATGTCTTTATTCTGTGTGAAAATTGCCTACAGCTGTTAGTTGTTAAAAAACCAATGCCAAACCAGAACTTTAAGCTGAAACCATTGGAAAACAAATTATCTTGAGGTTTGTGTCTGTCCTGGTTAGTGATGGATGGATTTATGTCTGCGCCTGACTTCAGGGACTTAGGCCACGAATGCACCCAGTGCCAGGGTTGTCCTGGGGCAAGTGGGGCGGCCTTAGGCCACCGGAAACCTCCACCCTGGGTTATCTTGAGTAGTTGCAGAAGCTGTTCTGCCTCTGCCCACGCACAGGAGAGGGAAGCCACATGGGGAGTAGGAAGGTGCACGGCCTCTTGAGTAAGTCCACTCTGTGGCCAAGAGTAACTTCCTTTAAGATGGTTTCTGTTGGATTCGAGTTTATTTCCTTGTCTGTAAAATGGGGGTAATCCCATCTCCCTGATAGGGTTGGTGTGAAGATCACACATTTTTACAAGGTTGACACCTAGTAATATTCCATGTTCTAGTTCATCAAGAGGGATGGCAGATAATTCAGGTATTTTCGGGGCACAACACACTAAAAAAAAAGCCCAGGTTTTTCCTTTTCTTGAGAGTGAAAACTGACTTGTAGCCATTTTATCTGTTGTTGTTGGAAAACATCTCACCAGAACCAGAACTTATTGTAAGCCAGTTTACTCTTCCTCCTATGATGAGTCATTCATTTGATGTATTAAAAGTGATATTAAATAGATCACTTTCAGAATTGCTTACTGCGAACTTATCATCTCATAAAGCAAGCAAGCAAGCTTGGATGGGAGGTCAGTCATGTGAGTCTTTAAAGAAGGTGGACAGCAAAGTGCGCCTGGTTCCCTCAGCCTCCCTGGCACCAGCAAAGGAAACAGGATTATTCCAGCTTCAGAACAGTGGTTTCTGGAGGTCCCACAGAACTTACCTATTTAAAGCATTTTATTCAGTAGTTTTTAGAATATTCAGAATTGTGCAGCCATCACTACAATAAACTTTAGAACAATTTCATCACCTGAAAAGCAACTCCCTTTATCCATTAACTATTGCTCCCCATTTCTCCTCGAACCTCCATCCCCTAGAAACCCCCTCACATACCCTGTTTCTGTGAATTTGCCTATTCTGGGCATTTCAAATAAATTGTATCTTATAACACTTGTATCTTATAATACTTTGTGATGGGCTTCTGTCATTTAGCACAGTCTTTTTCAGGGTTCTGCCATGTTGTAGCATATATCAGTATTTTATTTTTTTAGTGTCGAATAATATTGCATTGAATGGATAGACTACATTCTGTTTATCTGTTTATTGTTGATGGACATTTGGATTGTTGCCAGTCTTTAGCTATTATAAATAATATTGTTAAATAAGCATACAAGTTTTCATCTGGAAATATATTTTCAGTTATCATGGGTATATACCTAAGAGTGGAATTTCTGGGTAATGTGGTAATGCTGTATTTAATTTTTGAGAAACTACCAGACTGTTTTCCAAAGCAACTGTACAATTCTAGATTCTCACTAGCAGTGTATGTGGGTTCCAGTTTCTCCACATTCTTGCCAACACTCATTATCTACTCCCTCACTGACTGACCAGTTTCTTTTATCTTATTTTTTTTTAAAGATTTATTTATTTATGCATACAAGCTGGGGTACAGGCCAGAACGTGGGGAGGCAAGAGAGTTCACCAGAGACAGAGTGGGGAACACCACAGGCAGAGCAACGGAAATACACTGCTGAGGGGAACAGCGGGCGAGGCAGGAGAGGTCTGCCACGCCATGTGGGAATCTCCCGGGCTGGGTGTCGAACTCGCGTCGCCGCTGCCGACAGCTCCACAGAGCAGCGCTTAACCGCTGCGCCACCAGGGAGGCCATTGACCAGTTGCTTTTAACATATTGTTTGTGGATGGTTTGCTACTACCAGTCAACGTAAAACGTATAAATACGTTTTCAGCATACAATGTGTTAAAGCTGTCCTGTGGCTTCTGGAGAACTGAGGATGCATAACTCGGGGTGTGTGTGTGTGTGTGTGTGTGTGTGTGTGTGTGTGTGTGTGTGTGTGTGTGTGTGTCTGGAGAACTGAGGATGCATAACTCGTGGTGTGTGTGTGTCTGTCTGGAGAACTGAGGATGCATAACTCGGGTGTGTGTGTGTGTGTGTGTGTGTGTGTGTGTGTATGTGTGTGTTCAGCCAGAAAACATCTTTCTGCTATCAATTTTGAAATTATTTGGGATATTAAAAAAAATTGAGAGTTTATATAATGTCTACTGATCATATATTTTGAGCATCAATTCTATTTTCCTTTATTATCTTCTACCTCTCCTCTGCAGTTCTGCTTTGTCCTCTCCTCAGCCACAAAACAAGAATTTAACCAATCTGAAGCTCAGTATTCTTACCATTAAATGATATTCATTGTAATTTTGTCTTTTCTACAGGCTTTTAAAGGTCTTAGATGATCCCCCACCTATTTGAAACATCCTAGGTATGACAAAACTATAAATTCTCCTTGTCAAATAACTCCTTCCAACTTAGCATAGATTTTCTTTGGGATAAACAGCATAATGAATTGATCACTTTCAGGGTGTGTGTGTGTGAAGTGCCTGTCTTCTGGGCTAGTCCCTGAGGTAACTGGTGAACAAAATAGACAAGGTCCTTTGTTGTGCGGGAGAAGCAGGCAGCTGAACATAGTCTTATCCCATGGGTCTGAGGACTCTGTGAGGAACTGCTTTAACAGTACATTTTGATGGGGGAATAACCTCTATTCCCCCTATTTTAGGTGAAGGGAGTTCCACTCGCAGGGTCCACTCATTTAGCTCTCCTCTCTGGGAGCAGCATGCCTGCCTTCTCTGTGTAGAGAAGCATGAGCATGTGTAGCTCAGTCCCTCTTCCCTCTCCTTCTCTGCAAATCAACCTGCTTTCAGAAAATATACATTTTATGCTTTAAATTTCACAGGCATGAACCCCCATCCAGCTCCCCCTATCTCTAGTGGATACTGAATTCAGGTTTGAAATCTGATCAAGCCCACTTGTCTACACATGAAAGTTGGATTCTCCCATTCAGTTTTCATGGGTAAAAAGGAAGGTACTTTTTTTTTGAGATTTCCATTTGCTTCATTCCTTAGCCTAGCTCCCAACTCATTCCAGACTTGCTAGGGAAGGAAGTTGCCATGTACTCATACCTACCCCAAATACCTAACCTAGTGTGGAAGGCTCTTAGAAATTTCCTGGGGAAAGTAACATTTAACATAAGACATGAAAAACAAGAATTTTCAAGGCAAAGAGGAAAGAACAGACTGTCATAGGTTCGGAGTTGAGAGCTAAAGTAAGACTCAAAGAGCTGAAAGTTCAGTGTAGATGAAAAACAAGAATTTTCAAGGCAAAAAGGAAAGAACAAAGTGTCATGGATTGGGAGCTGAGAACTAAAGTAAGACTCAAAAAGCTGAAAGTTCAATGTAGATGGAGCGTGAAATAGGAGACTGGGAAGAATGGGCGTCCCAAGAGGCAAGCCTGGAAAAGGGGGTGGGATGGTTGTGTGGTTGATTTAATTATACATCGGAGCTGCTCATTTGAACTAGAGGAAACTACCTCTGTTTGCTTACACGTTTTCTTGGTGAATCAAATATACCAATATATCAGATTATTTTTGCTATCTGCTTACATTTACTCACGTTGCTCATTGCTGGCATTAGGAAGTATAGGTAAACTTACCAAGAGTTGTTGTCATGTCTCCCTGAGTAAATTCTTGGTGTTTTCCTTTGAATCCAGTTGTTGAGGTGGAATACCTCCTTGTGACAATACTTACCTCCTCTGGCTACTTAAATTTTGAAACAGAAAGGAGAGAGCGAGAGAAGGCCCAGGAGCCCTCTTCCACCTCCTGCCCAGTGCATGGACTCCTGCATTTCCTAAGAGTGGAGGGCTAAGGGTTGCCACACAGTATTTCACAGTAACAGTGGTACTGGATGTGGTGTTCCCTCATAGGTTCCCTCAGTTGTCTTGCCTTGTGAAACACGGAAAATATCCTATTGCTTTTCCTGAGTGAAATTTTAGGTAAAACCAGGTTTCATGCAAGTCTGGTTATTATTTTTTGAAGTGTATTATAGTAAATCTTATTCTTAAATAACACTGTTTATATATTTGAAATCAGTTCTATACACTGAGTATAAGAAACTTTTTCTGATATAGTACAGCACTGTGAATTTATAGCTAGTTGGAAATAATATGCTGTATGAACCCAAGTTTTCTAAAGTCTACAAGGTTAGCAGTTCCATTTTATTCTATTTGCTGGTTAATCTGCCTTCTTTCAAATCCAACGCTTAGTCTTTCATTTATTGGGCCAAGGGGTCTAGTGTTTGGGAATAATATATAAAGTGTTCTGCTTTCCCAGGAAATGTAAAACATTTTAAAGAAACTTACTGAGAAGTTTATTAATGATCAAGAAATCACTATTTATACTATTGGGGATTGTCACAGAAAGTTAAAAATCTGAATAGGGAGAGAAAGGGATATTTATTTCTTCATAAATACTAGTACTTATTCCATGTCATTTTCATTGCTATTATGTAATGTGGATATTCTCAACATTAGTAACCAGTGTAAAATTTGAGAAATGGAGATAGTAGGAATGAGAGAATTTAGGCGATATATCAGAGTTAGATTAATTCACAGTCAAGGTAAGCTGTGCCAGATGAATTCGCTTAGGAACCTACATCAGTAATCGCCTCATTTTTCAGTATATTCTGACATTGCCTTGGTATGAAGGGAGTTACAGGAATCCAAGTTAGTCTTATCGAGTTATCAGTGCACAAATTTTGTTCTCTTACTAGCCATGTGAACTGTTAACCATCTTCTCAGGCTCTCAATATCATTTCCTTTGTATTACCAGATCTGTTTTAAACTCTCTTTAATACTAAAAACTTTCCATTATCACCAGAATCAATGAAAAGTTTCAACACTTTTTTATCTCTTCAGTCTTAAAACTTTTGTTTTATTCTAAGACCATTTCTAAGAATAGAAAGTTACTTACGGGAACTATTCAGTTCCCTGTCTCCAAGAAAGATGAAAAAATTGGGGAGCAGAAACACTTAATTTTAATGCAATTGAGGAAAAAAAACTGGTGGTAAGACATCATAGTTTTACTGTTGTTTCTTAATTAGAGTGTAAATGACTGCTCAGTAATTAACTAGAGGAAATCAGACTGTAAAAAGACTTCAAAGATACACCTAGAATAGTCTCAAAATATCCAGTTGTCTGGAATCCAAGAATTAGAATCCAATGAAAGAAATTATGTTAAAATTGCTCTATTTCTATGAGGTTAAAATTTCTTTCCATTTGACAAGCTTTAGCAATAGTTGAGAGAGAAGAAAAAAATATTGAGTAGATCCGTTTTACTCTATGGCATTTAAAACAACTCATGTTCATAGAAAAATGTATAGAACAGTATGAAAATATTCAGGGTATCACAAAGGAAAGTGGAAATGTAGATATGAGCTTGTGTCCCACGCTAAAGTTCCTATGTACCAGATGTGAACTGCTCCCAATATGCAGCCTATTTAAAGATGTTAAAAGACAAGCCCATGCCCAAAACTTTATAAAAAATTATTTTGACTCTGAGAACAACTGATGGCTTGTAATACTGGGTGGTGTCCATGTAGGTGGTTTTGCTTGCTAATATTTGTTGTATTCTTTAATGGAACATTGCATTGCTTTCAAGAATCAAAGTAGGATTGGATATATAGATATTTGTTCCAGTGGATAGTATGTATTTCTTTGTATTGGTTGAGGGCCTATCTGCTTAGACAGTAAGATGGTCAATATGACTTCCTAAATTGGCATTTGGTCTTCTGATTAACTGAAAAAGAAAAAAAAAATCCAGTAAATTCAAGGTAAAACCACAAAACCATTTTATTCTTCCTAGTCCTGAGTTTACTCTAAATGTCCTTTTCTATAGGCCATTAAAGTTAGATTTTGAATTCATGTTATATACTTTGTTATTAATCAATACATTTATTACTGACTACTTCTTAATTTAGACAATGGGGACTAAAATGGAGAGGAGTGTGGAAAAACAGGGGAGAGAAAAAGGAAACCTTTAAAAAAAAAAAAAGCACAAATAACTGTAAAAACCATCCCTGAGCTAGTAATGTTATTTTGAAAAAATGGTTATGAGTCCCCTTGGCCTTGATCATAGTCATCCATTACTTTGAATCCTGAAGAGTCTCTGAGTGGTAAGTCCCTATTTAGCTTCTGGCTACAATTGAAAATCTGACTAACTTAATCCTTAGGCTCCCAGGTAAGAGTACGTAAAGTCAACTTGCGCTCTGACTAGCCCGCTCCCTCCGTGTTCCCATGTAAACTAATGCAGGCTTTAAAAGATCCAGAGAACAATTCGATCTCTGTAAATCGTGTAGTTTAGGTAAGTTTTCCAATGTCATTTTGAAAATGTGTCTGTTAATGACTAGAACAATTTGGTAGTTGGTATAAATAACTGTATACTAGACTGTATCTTGATGTGCTGGGAATCATCTAAATGCCATTTGCTCTCAGCAAACATATGTCCCATAGCCTGTTGGAGGTAAATGCCCAGTATGTGATAGTGTATTTCAGTCCTAAATTGTCCTCAAATAGTTTCTCCAACTGGGTTTGGACTCCTTCCCTCCCTGCCTTTAATTCCCAGAATTCCTCTGGAATTTCAAACTGCTTCTCGATGTGTGTTACGCGATCTCATTACCAGCTACATCTTTTAATTACGATTTTCTGGCTCATGGATGAAGAACCATATTGGTTTTTTAGTTTAGTTGGTTTTTTTTTTCTTTTTGAAAACCAGCTTCCTAAAAAAATTTGCAGTTTTTTCTCTCTTGTCCAATTTTAAATGAACCCACTAAAAACATCATATAGCTGCTAGCTGTTACTTCGTTATGTGATGTAATATTTAAGAACTAAACTAAGCCAAGTGACAGAGAAAGAGAGTGTGTGTGTGTGTGTGTGTGTGTGTGTGTGTGTATAGTTTTTAGGAAAGATGGGCATTTCTTGGATGTAGAAGAAAAGGTCAGCAAGTTCTTTGCCCTCTTTTTACAGATAGTTTGGGATTATTCTTAAGTGGACACTCATTATTTAAATCCACTGTGAATAGGCACCTTAGACTTTCCAGAGCAGCATGGCACAAGCATATATCTGACCTCACTACCCTCTGGATCCCCAGGGTCTGGTGCAGTGCCTGCCCCCAAGTAGGTGCTCAGTACGTGCTTGTGACCTGGATGAGCAACTATTTATCAATAGATACCTAAGGTCAACACATGAGATGTTGTGCAATTACTCTAGTCAGCACAAGCATGTGTGCATGAGTTGATGACTGCTGAATCCTCCAACAGTTGTATCGAATTTGAATTATTCTCAAAGCAGTAGTGCTGGGTTAGATTTGAGCCTTACAATCGCCTGCATCCCGTTCGCCTGTTGTCATTCACTTTACTCATCCTGTTTGGATGACACTATAGGACCACCAAAGTGGCCGGTGTGGTTTAAAAGGGTAAGGGTGATAATAGTCAAAAAATATCTTCTGTCCTTGATATTCTCTCCACAATATGGTATATGGAAAAATAAATAGCTGCAGTGTGGGATGAGACTCATTGTGCTAGATATCTTTTGACCCAGTTAAAACTTACAAGTGTCAGTCTGCCAAACCAGTCTCCAGAGGGTGTGCTGAGCAGGTGGGGGAGTGGCCTTGGCTGGCAAGAGCAGTACTGGTGTCATTGAGGGGGGAGGGACATGTCTGGAATTTGCTTCATTGTTACCCCTGGGCCTTTAGGTGTCACTTCACATCTGCTTCTCTGACACAGGAGACAAAGTCCCTCCTTTCAATTTGGAAAATACTGCTTAGAAATTCTCTCTTAAGCCTTGTCAATAGAAGTTGTATTATACTATATTTGATTATAGATGTAAAAACTGGAAATTTGGGTGACTGAATGGATATGGAGAGGAGATTTTAAGATTTTAAGTATTTAGAACAGAGTTATTATGGATTATGGCAAACCTGCCAGTGGTTTAGACTATCAAAGGAAAAGTTAATCCAATGAGTTTCTACTTGAAATAACACAAAGAAACTAAATAAGAAGCCTATAGGTTTGCTAGACAGACTGTCTAGCAAACTGGATATGGTTTGCATTGCCTACTATTAAAGGAAGGAAAGAACATTGCAACAAACACTTAACCATTAATAGTAAGAAACTAAAAAATATTTCTATTAGTCAACTTTTGCTTGTTGTGCTTCTCACTTCTTATTTTTATATATTAAGTGAAAACACATCTATCAGACACAGAACATTACTGTGTAGGTGGTAGTGAGTCATGTTGTGGTATTTCGTGTAATGACTAAGAATGTTGGCAGAAATCTTACAGGCTGAACGTCAAGGTTTGTTCTTTGTGTGTACGCATCCCTTTGGGGATTTAAAGTTCTCTGTTGTTTTCCATTTATGTCTTTCCTATCTGGTTGGGAGCAGGTAATAATTCACTAAATACACCTTTATTTAAGCTAATAAAAATCTTATCTAACTTTCAGATTTCAAATACCACGATGAAAATAAAATACTGTTTTCAGGGTGTGTGGTTAAATTTTAAGAGCTGTGTCCACAACTCTTGAATGTGATAGCCATTTGCTGCTGCTGGGTGTGTGTTCATAAATTTAATGAATTATCAGAGCCTGGTGGCGCATTTTCATTTATAGAAGGGTAATTTTTTTTTCTGCCAAACTGTCACCCCTCAGCCGGCCTTATCTGGCTTTTCCTCCATGATGGCATACTTATCACTATGTTATAATACTTACAGTCTGGTCACTTGCCCCTCCAAAGGCTTATTTCTGGTAGGTTGGGTTGTGGGATGGGTAGAAAGGGTTAAGTGGAGTTGATTCGTTTGAGAGAAGGTACCATTAATTTTGGGTGTATCCTTGAGGTGAACCAGAGGGTTGTTTCTTGCTGGGAAACTTTTGGTGGGTGAAGTTAGTAATGGGTGGCTTGGGCCTGTTTGCTGTGGGTAAATGCCTGAAGTTTGTAATATGATGGGGAAAAGTTAGCCTTATCTGAGTAATATGGTTAAAAGTCTGTGAGCTCTGTACATGGAGTCAGATGGACAGTTACCTTGGCAAGATCCATTGAAAAATCAACACACAAACAACAACTCCCCCGCCCAAACAGCCAGAAGTACAAATACAAAGCAATGGGGTAATTGGCAGAGTGACCCCAAGTCCTGTCTTTACTGCTGCTTCTCATTTTTAAAAAATTTCCTATTGTCCCCAGTCCTAATTGCATGTACACCTCTCTTTGTGACTGTATGTTGGTACATGTGTAATGACTTAGTGTAACTCATTAGCAATAGAAATCTCGAATTAGAGATTTTTCTTGTTAGGGATTTCTCTTGTTAGCCAGAAACTTGTTGACTCAGAAATCTTTTGATTGGTAAGTTTTCAAAGAATAAATGCTTTAAGAGGTTTTATAAATAATCCCATATTTCAGTTTAGCTTACACCTCTAAACAGAGCCTTTTCAACCGTTCAAGACTCTTATTGTATATTATTTCAAAATTCCTTCCCTTCCTTGCCTTATCTAGAAATCAGTCCATTTCCTTAGACTTATTTTTTCAGTGCCAATTGTTTTTTGATTTATATAGATTTCCCTATAGTGCTGCCTGTTTATTCCAAAGTGCTGGGCAAGTGAGATATCTTTGTGCAGAATCTTTTACAAGTGGGGTTTACTAATATGCTTTGTTAGAGGGTAAAGCTCAGAACTTTAGTTCCCACAGCAGGGCTTCTCTCAGAGCAAAGATATACAAAGTATCTTTTCTCCAAGGTATTACAGATATATAAAATACATATTTTATGATGTCATAAAAATATAATAACTGTATATAAAAGCCTTTAGGGTGTTGCTGGTTGGTATTAATTTTTAAGAAACTTGATCTGGCTGTGGAGAGAATGATGCTTGTGCAGGGGTTTCTCTTATCACTGGCTAAATCATTTGCCCTTACTTTTAAAACTGCAGCCAAGAAAGAATCATGTGGAAAAAAATTCTGTGGCCAATGAAAAGAGCTAGACCAATCAAATTTAAGGTGTAGTAGCAGAAGCTGAACTTGTGGTTCATCTTCACATTAATTGCCAATCCCCAAAACAATACCTAACATAATTGGGTTGCAGGAGAAAAAAAAAAGTGAGGGTAAAAAGCTAAAGAAGGTGATTTAGAAACAGCCAGCATACTTCCTGGGATTGGGTGAATTATATTTGTTTGTTAATTTTAGTGGAAAACTTGACTATGAACTCACAGAGGAGCCTTTTGTATCTCCCCAGTGGAGGGGGAGGAGGGGAACTACTACCAAAATGTTCGTAAGAACTTCTTAACATTAAATATCATTTAATTTAATTTTAAGGGACTATAGGGGGGAAATGTTGACCTATCTCTGGGAGTAAATAGAATGTATACTAATAGAAACTATGTAGTGCTCAAGGGAAGCATACAGATATTTCATGGAAATGGTCTTTGGTTTCAAACAAAAGTTGTGTCTGAAATTATGACATTTTCCACATTGGACTACTTACTCTAAAATGGATCCATATTTCTCTTTTCCCTCCTTTTCATGCATTTCTTTCCCAGTTTCTCTTCTAAATTAACTTCTTGATTTATCTAATGTGGGACCAGAATTTTCTTTTCCTTATAGTTAGGTTATAGTTTCTCTGCTCTCAATCTTTTGTTTTTCCTAGGGCTCCAATAATCAGGCTTGATTTTGTTTTTTGAGCAGGTTTATTGTGATATAATTTATATGTCATTGAATTCACAATGCAGATCTGTAACCACAGTCCAGCTTCAGAATATTTCCATCACCTCATCGCTTGTGCCCATTTTTAGTCAATCTCTGCGCCTGCCTCTAGCCCAAGCAACCACTGAACTTCCTTCTGCCTCTATACATGTCCTTTTTCTAAAAAATACATGTAAAGAGAATACAGAGGATCTGAGATACAGTGTTCCTAATTGCTTTGACTTCCAAGATTGCCTTTTCAGTATTTCATTAAGTCTCAAAATTAAAAATCTCCTGTAATATTACCTGGAAGTCATTTCGGAGGTTGAATAATTTAATATGCCAAGATGATTTTCAAATTATTTTGTATTCCATCCTTTTTCCTGCTTCTGTCAATTGTGCTTTTATTCCCAGTAGTACATCTAAATGAGAGCAAGTAGCTGGAAAAAAAGAGAAGACTGTCAACTTTTTTATAACTAAAGACTACAGAAATAAATGCAAGAGAAATAAAAAAGACAGAATCTAAAAGATCAATGAAATAAAAAACAGATTCTTTGAAAAAAATAGACAAGCCTCTAGCTAGGCTCACAAAGAAAAAGGAGAAAACTCTAAAATAGAATCAGAAATTAAAAAGGAGAAGTTACAGAAGACATTTCAGAATTCTGAGGATCACAAGAGATTACTATGAACATTTGTATGCTAGTATGTTCTTAGAAATATACTACCATCTGAGACTGTATTGGGCAGAAATAGAAAACTTGAGTAGATCAGCTACAAGGAAGGAAATTGAAAGAGTAATCAAAAGTCTCCCCAAAACCAGAATTCTAGAAAAAGATGATTCTACTAGTGGGTTCTACCTAACCTTCAAAGAGGAGCTAATATCTATCCTTCTCAGGCTCCTCAAAAACAATTGAAAAAGAGGGAATACTTCCAAACACATTTTATAAGTCTACCATCACCTTAATACCAAAACCAGACAAAGACACCACACAAAAAAGAAAACTACAGGCAAATTTTCCTAAGGAACATAAATGAAAAAATCCTCAACAAAATCTTTAACAAACAAAATTCAACAATGTATTAATAGGGCTATACACCATAACCAAGTGGGATTTATTCCAGGGATACAAGATGGCTCGACATCCAAAACAATCAATGTAATTTACCACATCAATAAAAGGAAACATAAAAGTCAAATGATCTTGTCAATATATGCTCAAAAAGCATGTGATAAGATTCAACATCCAATTATGATTGAAAAAATGAATTTCTAAACACCAGGAATAAATGGAACAAATCTCAACTTATTAAAGGTCATATATGACAAACCCACAACTAACATTATTCTCAATGGTGAAAAACTGAACACTTTTCCATTAAGATCTAGTGCAAGACAAGGATGTCCACTTTTACCACTGTTATTCAGCATAGTATTAGAAGTCCTAGCTACAAAAATTAGGCAAGAGAAGGATATAAAAGGAATCCAAATTGGAAAAAAGTAAATTTCATTTGCAGATGATAGGATAACATACATAGAAAACCCCAAAGACTCTACTGAAAAACTAATTGAAACAATCAATCAGCTCAGCAAAGAGGCAGGTCACAAAATCAGTGTACAAAACCCAGTTGCCTTCCTATATATAAAGAATAAGATAGACAAGGAAGAAATCAAGGAAACAAACCCATTTACAATTGCATCAAAAAGAATTAAGGAGTATTTTAACAAAGGAGGAGAAAATTTAACAGAGGAAAAAAGACTATACAATGAAAATTATAAGACATTGTTAAAATCAAAGTTGTAAATCAGTATTACCTTAATTTAGAAAAACTAGCCCAAGAGCCTCCCTGGTGGTGCAGTGTGTTAAGTCTGAGCACTATGAAGTTATCCACAGGCACTACAGCATAGGTTCGATCCCCTGCCAGGGAGCTTCCCACATGGCTCAGCAGACCTCCCCTGCCTTGTCTGCTGCTCCCCTCAGCAGTGTACTTCAGTAGATCGGCCTATTCTGCTCTCCACTCTGTCTCTGGTGAATCGTCTCACCACTCCACACCTTTGGCCTACACCCCAGTTCTTGTATGCACAAATCAAAAAATCTTAAAAAAAAAAAAACCTAATTCAAAAAGAAAAAATATTAATTAGACATCATCCAAAAAAAAACAAAACCTGGCCATCAAAATAGATTGTTAACAAAATGAAAATGCAAGCCACAGGCTAGGAGAAATAGTATCAATACGTGTCTCTGATAATCAGAACATATTTCCAGAATATGTGAAGAACATTTTTAGGTTTTTTAGTAATGAGACCAACAATTCAGTAAAAAATAGGCAAAGAATTTAACCAGTGATTACATGAAGAACACACGAATGAGCAATAAACATGTGAAGAGGTCTCCTCAGCATCAGTTGTCCTCAGGAAAATGCAGATAAAAACTGCATTGAGATACTACTTTACCTAAACTGGGATGGCTAAATTAAAAAGGCATGGCACCAAATGTTGGTGAGAATGTGGAGTAACTTGAACTACCACATACTGCTGTTGGGAGAGTAAAATGGTACAGCCGGTTTCTAAAGTGTCAGCATATGCCTTTGCCAAACTCAAAATAATACACTTAAGATTCATTATATATATATATAATGAATATATATATAATATATATAATATATATTATATATAATATATATAATATATAAATATATTATATATTTAAAATATAAAATATATTATAAAATATATATTATATATAAAATATATATTATATTTATATATTATATATATTATATTATATATATTTATATATTATATAATATTATATATATTATATATAATATATATATATATAAAATACTGCCCCAAAAATGGGGTTTAATCTTCAAAATGCAGTGATAATTACTGTGACAGTCCCCACCTTTCCTCCTTTGTCTCTCTCGACCAATTTCCCACCTTCCCCTACCTGTCACCTTGCTTTTATTTTTTTATGTATTCCAACTGTATTAGATATTCTTCTGGGGATTGGTAAGTAGTACAATTATGGAGTACAAATATGGCTGAAACAAATTTAGTTCCTGCCCTCTGGGAATGAATCTAGAATAGGAATCAGACTTGCCAATAATTATAATAATATGATAAATGCTGTAAGGTTAGGGAGAGCTGCTCACCACAGAAAAATCAGAATAGGCTGCCTAGAGGGAATAGTTGACACGTCGTAAAAGCTTAGATGAGTAGAGCTTGTGCTTGTGCATGGTGGCAAGGGTTCCCTGGGAAATAGGGCTCGGCATCTGCAACAGTTGCAGAAGCAGATAACTTGTGATTAGATGTGCTAAGGTGACTGCTGTTGGAAGTATAGCGGAAGGAGCGTAGGTCTGCAAAGGCTGTCTCTTGAAGGATTGGAGCTAAGAAATTTGGACTTTAACCTGAAAAGAAAGGGAAACTTGTTTTTGAACACTTCTGTCATGTTATTTTCCTTCTTTTTTTTTTTTAAGATTCATTTGTTTATGCATACATGCGGGGGTACAGGCCAGAGGCCTGGGGAGGCGAGAGGGTCCACCAGAGACAAAGTGGGGAGCAGAACAGGCAGATCAACGGAAAGACACTGCTGAGGGGAGCAGCAGGCAAGGAAGGAGAGACCCCGCTGCACCATGTGGGAATCTCCTTGGCTGGGTGTCGAACCGACATCGCCGCTGCCCACAGCTCCACAGCACAGCGCCCAACCGCCGCGCCACCAGGGAGGCCCCGTCATGTTATTTTCTTACCTACATTACAAATTCTAGGAAATCAGGGTCTGTTATTCATCTTTGTAATCTTCATAATGTTTGTTCATGATCCTGGAATGAGTAGGGCTGTAAATACTAACTACTGTCTAAGGCTGTGACAGTCAAAAGTTTGCCTTCAGTTCTTTTATTAAAATGGAATGAGTCAGAGCAGATGGAGGGGGGGTCTTATCACACTCTGGCATTGCGCCTAGGCACTCCCATGATTGTATAATTTTATCTACGTCATCTTGCTCTGAATCTGCCAGTAGCCTCTGATTGATCTTAGAATAAAGACCAGAATTCATAGTGAGCTTCAAGGCAGCTTTTCACTATCTGTGGTGCTTTTTGCCTATGAAATTTTTATTTATCTCTCAGCTCTCATTTCACTTCCCCTGGATAGCCCCACCTTTCCCCACAACAAGTGGACACTCAAAATTCAGTTTCCTGTGTGATCGCTCTGTTCATGTCATTGTTTGATTTCCTGTCTGCCTGCTCAAGAATATGAGCTCTGTGGTCCTTTTCATACTCCCTGCACCTAGCACAATGCCATAGTATTTAGCAGATTCTCAAAATTGTTGGTGCATGAGTGAATCCTTAAGTTAACTCTGTCAGGCATGTTCTCTCTACCAGACATAATTCTATCAGATATATATTACACATTATCAGTTTTGACCTCTGAAATTGAAGTTCAGAGGTTAAATCCCTTGTTCAAGGTTGCTTACCTCAGAAGAACCTGACCAGGATTGCAGGACTATCTGACAATAAAGTCCATCACTTCCTGCTAATAGACACTCAGTAGGCTGCGAGAATAGCAGATGGATGCAGATATTTGCATCAGTGTCACAATTCTACCTACTTGTTGAATGATCAACAGGATGAAAGACTAGAGGTTAAGAACATGAGCTTGTAACCTGACAATCTAGACTCAAGTTCCTCCTCCACCATTTCTGGCTCTGTTACCTTGGAGAGGCTGTTCCATTTCTCTGATTCAATTTCCTGGAAAATGGGGTAATATTATCTACTTTATAGGAGTGCTGTAAGAGTAAACCTAATTCATGTAGAACACTAGTATGAAGCACACAGAATGTGCTCAATAATTACTTAGTTGTACTATTCCCAGTGTCACTTTATTCCTTCCCATTGTCTTACAGTGATCCCAAATTACATCCAGAGACTCTATAGCAGTTTTTAAATTTTTTATCTTGTGAAAATTCTCTTCTTGCATGAAGTCATCTGCCCCTAAGTCCTAGTTTAGGTGTATTCTCTCAATTCAAAATTGGTCATTTCTGTGTCTCAGCAGAAGTTTCCTACCTCTAAAAGCAAAATATGGTAATGTTTTGCTGTGAATTTCTAGGTTTTAGGATTCACACATTTCTTCACAACTCTGCTCATCAGCTAGCATACACAGTCCTGTGTTTTAGTAAGGAATGTGCTAATAATAACACTGTTCTCTTTTACACAAATCACAACCTTTTCCCCAAACTGAGCACCATTATATTGGCTATTTGAATAACTGACCTGAACTCCACCCTATATCCCCCCCAAAAAATACCCCAACTAATTGTTTTCTCCTTCATGAGCAGTCGAGAGCAGCTATGACTTATAGAAAAACAGAAAAAGAAGAAAGGAAGAAAAAGAATTGCTTCACATATAATAGTTGCATGCCAAAATGCAAACATTTTTCACATGTTCTTTTATAATGGAATTTTCTATAAATATCCTTCCCTAGTTGTCCATTGTTGAAATTCGCAATAACTAGTTTCTTATGGTAAGGGTATAATAGTGTGTGAGGTGCGTATTTTAGTGATTTACCACTTTGCCTGGCTCTTCAAAGAAAATAGCACCAGATTTGTATTTAAATGACAAGAGAAATAACTGTAATACAGTTGCCTCCTCCACACCCGCTGGTGCCCATGCAAGGTGTTAGTTCATGCTTAAGATGTTGCCAATTTTCACAACTGCTCTGGAAAACACATGATATATGCCCACCCTGGGGTTGAGGAAGTAAAGCCTTAATCAGAGTAAGGGTCTCCCTGGAAAGCTTTCAAGTATCAAGCTAGGCCCTAGAGATGCAGGTATTAGCAAGTCAGGGCACAAATGGAATCCACCAGAAGCAAACCTGGCAAAGTAATCTGGAATTACAAATGGAAGACCTTAGACGACAGACGAATGAATATATAGTGAATTTTGTAGACAATGTGGAACAAGACAAGTTTTTGAACTGGGAGTTCAAAATAGCACAGGCTCTCTATTTAAGAGGGTAGTTTTAAAGCATGTTCCCCAGACCAGCAGCATGAGCAACATTTGGAAACTTAGAGTTGCAGATCCTTGCCCTTCTTCCACCTGCCAAATCCTAACAGCCGAGCATCCGGGTGATTCAGACATCAAGTTTAAGAACCACAGCTAAGGAAGCTCTGGAAGGACCAGGAGGAGCAGTGGGGAGGCCATTGTGGGGCCAGGAGAAAGGTTATTTAGGGCTTAAGTTTGGATGGTTTAATCAGGAATTTAGAAAAGGGGAAATCATGAGACTTTTTCAGGAAGAATTAGTGGAACTTGATGACTGAATGGAGGCAGGAGTATTAGGTGTGAGACCAGTGTCCCCAAGGGCAGAGCTGTAGATACACACGAAAGGTATTCAGAGTGGGGGCTTGTTTATGCTCTTCACATTTGGTTTTGTGTGTATATGTGTCTTAATTTTAATTTATAGCATTTTTTATGTCTTAAATCTACCAATCTTTGTCCCTCAACGCGATAACTTTCCCTATGGCAATGAAAGTGTATCAAATGCTTAACTAATAAAATTGACCATGGATTCAGTTATTCAGTGCCAGTAACTTTTCTTGAAACATTTTATATTCACTATCCCATTGTTCCCTAGTTATTGATGTTTGTATATTTCCTTCCTTTAGTGTGCAATCTAAACTGCAGACCACTGTAAAATTAATGTTCCCAGACACTGATCTGAGAGGCTGAATCTGGGTTCTGGAGTCAACAGCTCTGAACCTACATGCCGCCCCATCATTTACCTACTCTGCAGTCTTGAACAAGTCACTGACCAACTCTTCAGCTTAGCTCAGTTTCCCTCAGTGTATTACAACAGAGAGTGCTATTACTAGAAGCATGTAGTAAAGAACAGAACTCTTAGGGTTATTGTGACAACTAAATGAGAAGATGCCTATGGTGCTTGAATAAATATTGTTGGGATTGATGGGGATACAGATAGAACTCCCTGGCTCAGAATTTGGTTGTCTCTCCTTGGTCAAGAGAATAAATTTTTCAAACTAAACTTTTAAGATTTTCCACAAGCTGGTCACTCCCTGCTTTTCAAACCTTTTATCTGATGATTCTTTGCATACACTGGGCACTTGAGCCAAGCCTACGGTTATCTCCTGAACACACCAGGTCTGTTACCACTTTGTGGCCTTTGCTTCTGGACCTTGCCCACCTGCCATCATGTTCAAGTCCCTCAGGACCCAACCTAATACTCAGTGTGGAGCCATCCTCAGCAAACTGTCATCCATAGTATGACCCCCCTTTCTAAGCTCTGGTGTTTCAATGACCTTTGCTGCTTGATGGGCCCTCACCACCTGTAGAGGTGGTTCAGGAGAGTACTGTCTGTACTCGGTCCCCTCCCCCACCCTGTAGTAAAGTGCTGGGGCCTTCCTCATCCCTTTGCTATGCTGGATGTCTGTCCTGTGCCAGGGGCTTGCTTTCTGGAAGGTGTTCAGTGTACCTTAACTTGGCTTCTTGATCTTTTCTGAGTTCTTTTAAATATGTGTTGGTGCTTTTTTCTTACCCCGATGAGGCTGATAATATCCCCTATAAGAATGGCACATATTCTGTGAAATAATTACTGTTTTTCTTTTCAGGATGAACTTGACCTCACAGACAAACACAGGGAAGCTATGTTTGCACTCCCGGCTGAGAAAAAATGGCAAATATACTGTAGCAAGAAAAAGGTAAGATACTCATTGTGATTACGGTTCATTGGAAAATTATATTTATGATTCCTTTTGTTTTGCCTTTTCACCTTCAGAAATCTGACAGCGTTTGACTGTGCCCTGCTGTGGTCTTGGTGCTGTGTGTTGTGTAACAAAATGCCGACTACTTAGATGTTGTTTTTAATCAACACTTCACTGAAGACCCCGCTCCCCCAGCAATACCCGTAACCATTGTTGTATTCCTGTGAGACCCAAAATAACTTTGGCTGATACAAGATCAAAGCTTCCCCCCGTCCTGGCCCTCCTTTCTTTACATAAAAGTTTGGATGTATGTAGGTTATCACTATTATTGTGGGGTCTCAGTCCTCTGACATTCTCACAACTTTCCATTTTATCACCTCTTAGTGATACTTTGTCTTTGTGTCCTAAGGTGGTTTTCAACCACTTCACATGCTAAACTAAGGATGGATGAAAGGGGAACAAGGCACAATCTTCCCCACCCCCACCCCCGTAGCTCCTAGGGACCTGTCCCCAGAGTTAGACACCTGCCTTCCCCTCACATCTCATTGGTAGCTACGTGGCCACAGCTCACTGTAAGGAAAGCAGCATCTATTCTGGGTGGTCACCTCGACCTAATTCTATTACTTCAGTGAAGGAGAGCATGGGTGTCGGGGACAGTGGAAACACCGACACTCTTATTCCCTAGCATCCACGATACTGGCCATCCCCCTGTGCAGCTCTCTCTGCAATCAAGCTCACTCTGCCATCTTTTAAACCCTGGGGTAAATCCTTAAACTGTTCCCACACCCATGCTTGGAACCAGGCCTGTTCATGGACATCTTTTTGCCACTTTGTCTTATATCCCAGCAGAGACCTGACTCACAGTAAGGTGAGTGGGAGGGGCAGGACTGGCACCTAACCTTAATTACCTTTCTTGAACAGGCAACAGACCCCCTAGTTACTTACTCTTGCCCCAGGCAAATGGGAACAAACCATAACAACCCTATCAAAACAATATCTCTTTTCAAGTCATAGTACCAGCATCACCTCTCCTTAAGGGACTCCCACCGGGCTGTCTCTGAGTACCTCTGTCCCCTATCTGTTGCCTTGTGCAGTTGGCACACCACCTTTCCAGGAGCAGCTCCCCAGAAGTGGGCCTGTGTGTGTCCCCTAGGCTTTATGCCTTTGCTGGTGAGCCAGCACGTCTTTCTCGTCTTTGTAACTTCAGTATCTGATGCTTTGAAATGAATGTAAGATGACCCACCAAGTTGTCATTAGTGTTACACTGAATACTCTCAAAAATTTTAAAGCACATTTCATTTTCCACCTGAGCAGATGTAATTGATAAAACTGTGTCGCTTTAATTCTGGGGACACTGCTGAGACCTGCTGTAACCTTTCAGTATGATTTCTCACTATTGCATCTGACGGAGTGGGAGTCTTAGCACTTTCTGTGCCGGCCATTTTCTGTGCCACTGCATGAATGGTATAAGCATTCAATAAAACTCACACAACTCCTGAACTACCGGATATTAAAAAAACTGTAATATTTCTCATAAAACACCTTACACTTTCACCAAAAGAATGTATAAAGGTTCCAGACTGAGTACGATCAAAGAAATAGCTCCTAATAGTTCCAAATAATCCACTGTAGCGTGAAAAACCGGAGACTAGATGAACACGTATTAATACGTGAGCGGACCACAAAGTGTTAAGGGTCCCAGTAGTAACCAGTAAGGCGTGTTTGTGGATGGATGTCTTCTTCACTCTCTTTGTTTTACCCACTAAAAACCTTCTCTTTTGTTGAACTGATTGTTATCACTAAGGAAATGGATATATAGTATGCTGGGGAGAAAGTATTTTAAAGTGAAAATCTGTTCAGTTCTGAAAACAATGATTCCATATAGTCTTTGCAAATGGGAACTTTTTGTGCAGTCATCTAAATATGTGCCCCTAGAACTGAGAAGGAAGAATCCTCAAGGTCTTGTGTAGACAGAGGATATTGTCTATTTTGGCTCCTCCAAGGGCAGATTTTTTTCCCTTTAAGATTAGGAAACAATCTGAAGGAATTAAGAATATGCACTGGAGGAAAGGAAAAGGCAGGAAAATGGGAGCAGCTTCCTGAGGGGGAAAGTTTTCTCTTTTCCCAGATTTTATTGCACCCTTGACAGCAATTGAGAGTTAATCATGGAAACTACTGCCCCTTAGATTAGAAGAGGCAAACCCTAGCGGATAGTAATAACCTCGGTCTTGCAGCTGCTGCTCATTTTTCAGTTTCCAGGCCTATCAAATCCCCTTGTCTCATGCGCACATTGGCAGGGTTGGCTTTTGTAGGATGGATGTAGATGTGCCCACTGGCCTCAGAATCCTGTTTCTTGACAGATGGGTTCTTGCTGCTAATACCTGGCTAGGTCACACACATCTTTGGGAGGAATACAGTTCTCCTGCTAGCCTCATTCCAGGGGTTTGGATTCCTTATGTGACTTAGCAGTGGTGCCGCCAAATGGAAAGCCATTTAACTCTTTGGGGAATCCTGTGGGCTTATAGATCTACCTCACTTTAAAGTGAATGTTAGCGTTGCTTGACTAATCATTTTCTTTTTCTTTTTTTTTTAATATTTTATTTATTTATGCATACAGGAATGGGGGTGTAGGCCAGGGGTGGGGGTGGTGGTGAGAGGATTCACAGGGACAGAGTGGGAAACAAAACAGGTGGATTTACTGAAATACACTGCTGAGGGGAGCAGCAGGCGAGACAGGAGAACCAATCATTTCTTTCTTTTTTTTTTTTTTAATTGTTATTTATGTCTTTTACATTTTGTATTCCCCTTGGGCAGCCCACCACCAGTTCACCCGTGATCCATCTCCATGGTCCCCTGTATTCTCCTCTCTTCCATTTTGTGCCCTTATCCTCCCCCC
>PVIJ01018119.1:0-27297 GCA_004024925.1 Scalopus aquaticus | reverse complement strand
GGGATCATACTCAGTGAAATAAGCCAGAAAGAAAGAGAAAAATATCGAATGGTTTCACTTATAACAGGACTATAGGGAGGCCGGGTGGGAGAGAGACAATCAGTGGGGGGGGAGGGGGAGAGGAAGGAGCCGGAGGGAGGGAAGGGAAAGGGCACAAAATGGAATAGAAAAGAACACAAGGGACCATGGAGATGGATCATGGGTGAATTGGTGGTGGGCTACCCAAGGGGAATGCAAAATGTAAAAGACATAAATAACAATAAAAATATATATTATATAAAAATAAATAAATAAATAAATAAAGGACATTTTTAAAAATTAAAAAAAAAAAAAAAACTTGTGAGCATCATGGAACAGGACTTGAGGAAAAAGTGTTTGACCCGACACCAAAAACACTTTTTGCATCTCTGCAATTTTCTTTCATCCCCTGACAGTCCTAAGACTCCTCTGGCCTTTAGGAATGCTGATTAGTTCAGTCTGGACAAAACATGCGTATCTACAACATCTTTCCTCACCACAGCCTCCTAATGTTGGTGCCTGTAATGGCTGTTCATGGCTCATGCCAGATAGGCCCGTGTCTTTCATAACTAGTTTAAGCAGACGGTGCCTCCTACACAACAAGTTCATAATGCATGTTCTGGGCTGAGATGAGCACCCAAGTGCTACTTATAAAGTGGATCGAAGATCGAAGATCTTTCTCAGTGAGGAGCTACAGAATCACACAGCCAGGCCTACAGTGTAGAAGAACACAGACTGCAGGTGAGAAGGAGAGCTTTCCCCACAACCCTCTATCACTATAATTCTACGCAATCCAGAATTAAAAGTCTTGATAGTATCAGTTAATGCTTCAGCATTGTTAATTTTCAAATTACTTCAAAGCATAAAATCTATTAAAATTTACCTTTAATGTTAAAAATTACATCCATAACAAAGTTAAAACCAAATTACTTATTTTAATTGAGTTAACAGAATAATTTCTACTCCTGCTATTTTACTAATGACACTGTCCCAAATTTTTTAAGTAAAGAATTATGTTAGGACATACCAAGTACTTGAAAAATTTGGACTTATGATCATTCAAAGAATAAGTAAAAATTCTTTTCAGTCTAGTTACCACCATTTTTAGGGCATGTGTCAGTAAGTTATATTTCCCAGCCCAGACTAGACCTGAGAAGGAGAGGAGAAATAGGTCCCTTTGAACAGACAAAGAATTCTATTTCAGGTGCATCAAGTCAGAGACCTCTTGTCCCCCTAGTTGAACATACAGAGTCCCTTTTCAAAAAAGTTGCAGTAAAAAGGGAATAGTTAGTCAGGATCTAATTAGTCAAACTGATCTTTGAAGATAATGAGTGCAAATCTGTATGATAAAAATGACCTTAAACAAAAGTAAGGCATAACAGAAAACAACCAAAGAAACAACTAAACCAAAATTAGAAATACCCACAAGATAACTTGACTGTCATAATGACAGTACTCTGGTCTTCCTTAAATTATATGCAGGCATTTTCATGCGATGAAATTAGTTAAACAAGGTAAAAATAAACTGATATGTCCATGAAAAGAAGATATTCTCGTAGCTGAGCAACCATTCCTATCAAATCAAAGGCCATAATATCTGCATAATAGCTGCATGTCTGGAAACCATGGACATTGGATCAATATTTTATAGGCTTCCTTCCTGATTTTCCTCCATTAAATTCTTAGGTATTAAAGGTTTTTTCATGACTTTTACAAGTACTCCCCATAGCAAATCTGAATGATCCCTAAAATATTTTCAATTCCTAGCTACTAGTACAATATTTATATTCTTTTAAGGTTAGTGGAATTATTATTTTGACTACTTTTAAAAATATAAGCCTGTCACTCAATCATAAGGCATACAAATCAACCAGAATTCTTAGAGCTGATTAGGAGGGTGGATTAAGCTGAGTTAATGGAATAACAAAATATTTGAAGATAAAATATCTAAGTATACAAATAAAAATGTAATTGTAATACTTACCTATCAGTCCCTTCTCCAGAGTGAAGGTTTTGTTTGTAAACATACATTCAAAAGCCACAATGTGAAAAATCTTGTTCACTGTGTTGTGAGTTCCAACTATTCGAATATACCTGGGGGTAAAAAGGAAAGAAAATCTGTTGAGGATTATGAGCTTCTGTTACATCCATCCCAAAGATAACGGAATAAGATACATTATATAAACATGCACTGTACTCTGGTAGGTTAAAAGAGATTCTGAACTTGACTTTAGACCTTGTACCTGCTCCTGGGGGCTAGCTCTAAAGGAACCTAGAAGAATTACAGCAAAATTAGGGAAATGCCACTTACTAGAGAATTAAGTAGAACTTAGATTTGATTCACCTAGAAAATCAAATTAGGTACTGTTCCACTCCACTCCGCTTATGAGCATAGGTCCATGAAACTAAGAGCTTCTACGCTCACCCTGTGGTTGGGAGTGTGCCCACACACAGTGCACAAACACTCGGAAAAGCAAATGCTTTCTGACTCAGTGAAAGATTTCAGCCAGTGAAGACAAATGCATGAAATCAATATTGCTTTCTTGTTTAAAAGAAAAATCTACAAAAACTGCTGAGAACCCCTCAGTTTCTTATATTTTACTATCACTCCTAAATCGTCATTAGGAAGTTAACCCTCTATACTTATGCCAGCACCCTCCCACTCCCTTGACTGCTGGGAAGTCTTCTCCTGACCAGAGGAACTGATCTGTGGAGGGGACCCAACCTTCTCTGCAGCCTCCCTCCTGGCCGCACCGATGTGGCATCTGCACAGAGCAGTTTCATGGGCAGGTCTTGGGCATGTCGGCCTGTTCACCCTCTGCACCTCCCTGGAGGCTTCACCTCTGACCAACAAGCATTAACCTTGGAGCAACTTGCTCCTTACACTCTGCAAAGGGACCTGACGGTTCATAGGTTAATGAACAGACAGGCTCATCCTTCTGAGAGTCACACAATTCCCTGGGGAATGTGCCACACACCGTTACTGAAGTTCAAAGTAAAAACCAGGAAAAATAACTACCTTTGCCGATTATGTTTTCCCAAATTGTGAACTATGTGCTCTGAAGGCTAAGTGCTCTGTTCGCCTATTAAGCAAACAGATTTCAATTAGGAGAGGACAGGCTGGGCAAAGTTTTAGAAATACCCTTCCTCCACTGGGTAAAACCACCTTCAACTTAGATGATATGATTTCACTTCTGGGTTAATAGCTGTTCACTAATTCAGTAATTTCCTTAACATTTCTCATCGTTCTGAGTTAACTGTCTGATGTAAATGCCAATTTGAAAAATTCACATTAAGGAGACTATATTTGGGGTTTCTCCATCACGGGTTATTTTCCCTCCTGTTTCTTCAAACCTGAATCTCACAGCATTCCCTGTGCTCCTCATTTAGCCATCTGCTCCTTGACACGAGCTGATGCCTCATCTCCATAACCAACCAAGTGCTGTCTCCCGCACTGGCTGTTCAGTGTCCATATATCCACTGCAGGGAGACACCCCTCTTCCTGTGTGGCTGTATACCCCACAGCCCTCTGGTTCAGCAGGAGGTTGGCCTAGATCTGTTCTCTTGAGGACTCAAAGTAGACAGAAGGTATCGATTTTACTGGGTTTGGATGGGTGGGTAGGTAGAGTTCATGTAAAATAAGGTCTTAACGGTCGGGGTAGAACAGATTGTTGTCCTTTACTATTGGCAGTGACATTCTCTCTGGTGCTTTCTGGAAGGGAAGGGGTTTGTTAAGCCTGGCACCTTGGCCTGAATCTAATTTTGTCCATTTCCATAAACCCACAGGAACTCAACCAGATAGCATTTTCAACCGCACATGATCGAGATGGCCTGAGTGCTGCTGTCTGCAGCCCTGCAGGGGAAGGAGGGAATGTGGTTTGGTGGAATCTGATCAGATAATTTTCCTGCTCCCAAGGTCAATCTCTACCAAAAGGGAGACCGCATTCCTAATAGTGTGCAAAGTAAAGGAGCCAGGAAGTGCTACCAGGGTCTTTTTCCCCATTGTCAGTTCTTAACGCTAATAGTCCTGGCTGATCTAAGATGCAGAGAAGTTCCCTTCCTCCCTTTCTTTTTAAAACATTACATGGATTAAGGCTCCCTTATTTTATTTAGCCATCATTTCCCAAATTTTACCCCAGTGCAAGTATCAGAAAGTGGAGACAATATGCAACCTTCTCTCTCTCTCTTATCCCCCAATTATAAGAAACTGAAAATTAAAAATTGTACTGGAATACATTTTACAACCTTAATGATAGTGTTTGTGATAACAAACAAGATAATATATAAGGTTGGAAAAGCATTGAGAGATGCCTCCAGATAAAAAGTTCTATATAAATGAAAATAATGTTATCTCTGCTGCATAATCCTGAGGTCAAATTAGCAATTCGCCACTGTACATCACACTTCTTGATTAGCCTGCGATATGTAATGCTCATAACAAGTTTAATTATTCTAGTTCTACAATACTTTCTAAGTCTCTGTAAAATTATAGCATAATTTACAAAAACGGCACAAAGTCCTTATTCAAACACACATTTAAAAAATAGCAACAAAGTCATAAAAAAGAAGCCATGTTCCATGTCTCTAGCATAGGGAGATCCTTCTTTTACTGAAGATCTTGACTAGAAATAGCAAATAAGCTTCGGTGAATTCCCCGGCTTCAGAGCTACCTGGAGCTGTACACGAAGACCTCAGAGGGTCTGTCCGGCACAGGGGAGGAGGGCTTGATTCATGAGTAATGCCCGGAGGGGAAAGGGAGACAGCACAGGTATTGTCTGACCCTGAGCAGATTTCCTTAATGGGCTAAGATGGAGCATCTCAGAAGCAGAAGAGAAGATGTTATTATCTGAGCTATTAAAAATCCATGGGGGTAAAGAATGGGAGAGAGTGCTCTCTCTCTCTCTTTTTCTATTTTTATTTTTTTACTTTTTTTGAAAAAACAAAGCAAAATTTGCTTCTGGGTTACAACACTTAAACAGGAGAAACAGATGCTACATTTTCTCTGTCACAAAGGATTCTGAGAAAGAGGTAATACTTAAGATTAATTTTTTTCCTTTCAGCATCGTCTCTCCAATACACAGTCAGACTCTTGATTTAACCTGATAATAAGGGCAGTGGCAGCTAGTAACTTCATCAGTGTGCAGAGAGGAGCACTGCTGAAAAATACACCAGCTATCCTTTGTTCTCTCCGAGGTCCTCAACAGCAGCTCAGACAGTTGGAAGATAATTAAAACTTAAACAGAGCTGAGGAAGGCAGCTAGGCAACAGATTGGCCATTTCTGATGAGAATGAATGCTGTCCACATGAGCTCTCATGTAACAGTCTGTTTCCAAGTCTCTCTTCCCTTCCCCATGTTAGCTGTCTTCTAATCTCTCACAAAGACTGGATTCTGAACGTGGTTCTGAATAGATCTTTCAATGCAGAAGTTTAAAGGATTTATAATATTGTGAGTGAAGAGATTCTGTCTTCTTTAATAAAATGAACCCTAAGTCTTCTTAGGATAACACTCTAAAGCTAAAAAGCACTGATGGGGTCTAACAGAACCAGGTTTGTGCCCAGTCGGTTCACTGAAATGAGTGGCGTCACTTGCAGGGAAAACGTTTTAAATCTTCGTTTTCTTCTCTCTAAAATGAGGTCAGTAGAGGATATTGAAATGAGATAAGTATTTAAAGTGCCTAACACAGTGCTTGGCAGAGTAAGATATCATTGCATAGAAATTCAAAGACTAGATTGTTGGGTGCTGAATTTCCTGGTTTGGCCTCTGAGAATGGTGGTGTCTGAGAGAGTATTCCCAACTGTGGATGTTAAAGTGGTGTATACACGATGAGGGGCAGAGAACTCAGGCAGGGTCTCATCCTTCCCCTTAGGGCTCCACGGTGCAGGCACTGTGAGCCACAGAAAGAAGTTCCTTTCTGAATGTGGATTACCTGTGGTCTCTCCTGCTTTAAGTCCCCAGTCTTCAGAAAAAAATTATTTAAAATGTTCTTGACATGACTTAGCTAGGCATGAGGCAGCAGGGGTAGAATCTTTAGCCCATATTTGGTCTAGCAGAAGACTTTCTCACTGAAGAACTTCTTTTTTTGTGTGTAAGCCTTGGAGTTTTAATTTATTAAGAAATACAACAATTTCTTACAGAGAGACATCATAATACTATGGCCTAAAGATACAGTCTCTGCCTGTTCTAGGAGGGTATAGATTCTTATTCTGAACTTATGTTTCCATAATTTCTTGTGAGTATGTTACCACATTTAATTTCTAAGTCACATACAATACATCTTTAGCATACTAAAGAAAATAGAGAAAATCAGTAACTTGTACATTCCCACTTCAAGTAAATCCCTTGACATCTCAAGTCTTCAGTTCTGGGAAACCGCACACCTACTTATGGTTATAGTTAATGCATAACCTTTGCCTCCAGGTGATCACCTAACTTCTATACTGAGTAGGATCAAGTACAAGATAACACTGAATTCAGTAAGAAATATTTAAATGAGCTCACAGGGATCAACTGAAGCCAAAATCCATCATAATTTGATTCTTTGGTAAACAAAGGTTTATATGCAAATTGAAGTTCATATTCTTGGGTTAAACAAAGAATCTTGAGAAAACTAGAGTTAGCCTAATATCGGTACACAAGAAGGAACTGTTAACATTTTGGCTCTGTCTCTGAGGTATCCATAGAGAACTCTGAGAAGAAAACCGTTCTCTACTATCGTCAGAGGCAGTTCCCTGACAAGGACTTTAGCTACAGCATTTACTAAGGACTTGTGACCATGTAGGGTTTAGAGTCACCATTTCCAAGATTTACTATTTGACCCTTTCTTTCAAGGAGTTACTAAAAAGGTACATAAATAATTCTCAAACCTATGGCGCAGGTAATGTCTGCGGGTTCCCCCAGTCTGGTATTTTCTTCTAGTTCTAGGTATATCTGTTAGTGCTCTTAAAATCAGATCACAGACTGGAGGAGGAAGTGACTTCAGGTCTTGTTGCTAAGGCAGCAAGGGGAAAACAGTTTACTGCCAGAATGACAAAAAGCTTCTAGAAAAAGCATGTTGCAAGAGAAAAGATTTGTTACTCTTAGAAAACCTTCCCTCTGGCTGATCTGTGGAGCTATAGATTCTCCTCTACTGACTTCAGCAAGGGCCTCAGCAGCATTTGCTTATTTGAGAGAGGAAGAATTATTGAAAGGCTAAGCACTCTGTCCGGAGTTAGCCTGAGCAGAGGCTCGTGCCCTGATGCCACCTGAGTTAGCCCTGCAGAAGGAGCAGTCAAGCCCTAGCACCTCCACTATGCACCCTGAAGGGCACCTGGAACAAGAAGTCATCTCATTTTTCAGAGAAAATTGATGTGATATGGAATCATGTATACAGAGGGCCGAAGATGGGTAAATAATTACTAAAATATCAGACCTCAGTGCTACTCAAAATAAAAAGACATTCCAACACCAGAGACAAATATCTAAAACCCGTGGTTTTTTGGGGAAGAATGTAAATTTTGAAGAGTAGGCTGTTTTCCTCCACCCTCAAATATCCAGAAGCTGAAATCTGCCACAATAATGTCCTCATTTTATGAAATTATATTTGGAATTAGTGTCACAATAACCTAAATGTAATACTTACATAATGCATATAAAATTGATTAAATATATAAGATTTATTTAATTCATTTCAATTTCCTGCTTGCACATTTACTAGTCAATTATAGCCCTTGTAAGTAATCGGGGTAAATATGCTCTTAATTGAGGTCTATTTATTTATTTTATTTTTTATTTTTTAAAGATTTATTTATTGTTGCATACAAGCTGGGGTACAGGCCAGAGTCGTGGGGTGGCGAGAGGGTTCACCAGAGACAGAGTGAGGGGCAGAACAGGCAGATCGACTGAAAGACATTACTAAGGGAAGCAGTGGGCGAGGCAGGAGAGGTCTGCAGCGCCACATGGGAATCTCCCAGGCTGGTCGCCTGGCGTTGAACTTGCATCACCACTGCCGACAGCTCCGCAGCGCAGCACTTAACCGCTGCGCCACCAGGGAGGACCCTTAATTGAGGTTTAATAAACACCTACTAGGTACAAGAAATTGTGTTAAGCACTGTGAGGAACATACCAAAAAGACAAGACATAAAGGATCATCAGAGAAGTTTACAGTGCAATTTAAAAGACACATCAAACTGTATGACTTTTGACAGACTGAGTTGAAGGAAGGATGTAGGTTCTAATTAGAGGCGTACAAAGCATTAGACTGGGCCATTTTCCTCAATTTTACTGGTTCAGGCTCCATAACGGTAGTAGTGTGAGGAGAAAGACAAGCACTTCTAACCTATTCACAGTGGCAGCCTAACCTTAAAACACCACATTTAGCAAAATGAACTTGAAAAGTCATCCCTGTGAATTACTCTTGCTTTAAAAATCAAAACATGGCTAAAAGAAATAATTGCCCCCCCACCCCCATCCCAATGATCACTGACTCACCCAGCAAATTTTAACTGAGTGTTTATTATATGACAGAAATGGTTGCTGTATACAATTCAGATAAAATCTCTTCCCCATGGAATTTATGTTTCAGGTCAAGAGACACATAGTGAATTAAAAAAACAAATAATTACTCACTGGTTGGTAGGTGATCTATTCAGCATATAACTTTATAGACAAACTTGCTAAACTGGAAGGATAAATAGTAACAAAACCTCTCCCTGCAGGAATAAAAGTAGGATCAAATGGGAAGGCATAATTAGCTCAGGCTAAAAGCATGGACAGAGTGTAAATGAGTCTGAATCTGAGGTATAGACACAGTACTATTACAGATATTTAGTAGAATATATGCAAGCATCTAATTAAGTAGGCTTCTTAAGATCTGGAAGGAGGAACTGGTTTAAATTTCATGGGACGAAACATTTATTTCATGGTTTAGTTCTGCTTTTTGTCTTTCCTTTTTTCAGATTGTAATTTTCAAGGGATATGGAGACACAAAATGGGAAAAGGAAGATATAAAATAAAAAATGAATTAAGGAGAGGAGGGAGGGAAAAGGGAGAACACCAGGGATAAGGGAAGGGACATGCCAGGGAGGGAGGGAGGAGGGAGAGTGGAGAGGGGAAAGGAGAGCGCATGAATATGAATAAACCAATTCCTTCTTCTCTGTTATGTGCTAATGTGAACAAATCCCCATGTGGGAATACTGTTAACCAATTTTATTACTCAATAAAACATTTGAAACCAACACAAAGTATATTTTAAGAAATAGAACTAAATTACCAAAAGTTCAACATTTGCATTTTTTCATTAACTTTTCCCCTAGCCCAAGATGCTTGGGGGGGGGGGGCAGTTGTAGGGGGAGGAGTTGGGGGGGGGAGAATTTCACTAGTTTCATCCTTAAAATGGTTGCATTATCTTTTTCAGTTTATTCAATAGGCTGTGTATTTCTAAGAATATAGACAAATGAGTCTAATGGAATTGTGCACTAGAGAAAAAGCAGAAGAAAATTAAATTTGTTAGTTTCCCTATGAATCTGTAAGAACTCATTTGGTAACTATGGCTTGTAGCAAGCTGGCTTTAGGATCAAGGTGGGTAAGGAGAGTTTCTCTTTTTTTGACCTAAGGCTATGTCGGATATATGCCATTTATTGTAATTTATAGTTTTAAAGACTGGAAGAGCCTTTTATTTTTTTTTCCTTCTAGAGTAGAAGATTACATAGAAGAAGAAGACAGGCAAACAAGGGAAAGAATTTACCTTTCCCCAGAGAAAAATCTAAAAGTCCTTCTAAGAATGTAAACATTTGACACTGAGAAATAAGACAGGAATTGCCCAAAACAGTCAGAACAACAGAAGTGAAAACTGAGCACCAAAACGGAGAGTAATAAAGAGGGCACAGTGAATGAGGAAATCACAAATCTTCAATTCAGACCCCTGAAAAACTAGCCCTGGAATGAAAATAAAAGCTACCAGCTTCTGACCATATCCCATGTGCTAGCCTTTGCATGCATTATCTCCTTGCATGGAAAGTCCACACCCACACACTCATACAGCCTGGCTGGAGATTTCAAAGCCTGACAGAACATATGTCCATCAATGTCTCTTTATGAGCTATGTAAAGAAACTTATGTTCTTTAAGGCAATAATAGTTCCTTAGAGAACTAACTGAAATGTATTTGGGGAAAACAAGCCCAAACCACAAAGGCCTCACATTTGCTACTTACTATCCCTACAATGATTCAACGCTCACAGAAAAATTCTCGTAAGCCCTTTGGGAAATTCTGGACCCTTACATAGAGAATGGGTCAGAGAAAGGGGGGAAAAATGCGGCAGACATTCACTCAACATTGGCTTAACTATGTACATGGCTACTAACCAGTGGCAGAGAAGTCAGAGTAAATGATAAATAAAAAAAAAAAAAATCCCAGAAAACTTGAGAAAAATGGTCACCACGAAAAGCACAGGAAATGCAAAAAATCCTAACAGAAGAGAGAGAAAAAGACAAGAATTTTTGTCTCAGGTGCCAAAACAGGTACGGATATGGACATGCATGAAGGATTTCACTGCAGAATCCTGAACTCCATTTTCCAAGTAGCATGAAGGATTATTAATTTCAGCACTACTGGTATAAGAGATTTTGCTGCTAAAATATGTCAATGTATTAAAATTTTAAGACAAGTAAAAGAGAAAAGAAAAGAACAAGTTGCTTCCAGTGGCACTGCTTGGGGGTCTACAGAATCTACAGCTTAGAGTTGGGGTTAAGCAGATGTGGGCCAGTCTGCCCAATCATTTAAGAAGACATTTCCCCACCTCCACACTTTTTGTGTTGGGAGTCCTATGCACTACTGAAATTCACTTTCAAAGTCTGTCCCCAATCTCTATTTCTGTTAGATCAGTAAGAAGGCTGGGAGGTGGAGTTGTTTAGCAAGGACTTTTTTTTTCTACTTCCCCAAAGCTTCTTGTGAGTTCAACCATTCATGACCTAAACTTGACTGGTCTAGCATTCGTGCTAAAACAGTGATCAGAATGAAAATATCAATCCTGTATTGGTTTTATAAATTTGAGGAAAGAAAAACTTGAGAGGAATGTACATAAAGTAAAATGCATACTTCACAAAAGAGAATATTTTTTATAAAATAAATTTTATAGAAGATTCTATTATACTTCTAACAGCCACTGTTATGCTATGGTGTCTGGCCTTCTCATTAAAACAAAACTGGCTTAACCATTTTTTTCTTTTGTTTTTAAAGTTTTACATGTACATAGTTTAAAAACTCAAAAGGCCTTTAAGGTTTATTATGAAAAATATTCCCCCGTTCCATTTCCTCCCACCCCCCCGCCCCCAGCCACCATTTTCACCTGTTTTAATGGATTATTTTAGGATTTATCTCACGTCTATAATTATCACGCTTCTAATGTTACCTAATACTTTTTTTGATTTTTCAGTTTTAGGCTGCATTTACAAATCTACTGTTATATAAAACAAGAACTAGTTCTCATCTCTCCTCATGATTCCTTCCCCATTCCCCATACCCAATTTAGACTGTATTGTAACTTTGACTGAATCAACATTCAGTGTTTTATTTATGATTATATAAACATTCACAACTAACATATAGAATACTTGCCTTACCTGCACAATACCCTCCTCCAGTCAAAAATAGTCTTGATTTTGTTTGGTTGATTGGCTTTGTATAAGCACAAAACAAATTTACCCCTTCTTTCCCAACTCTCCCTTAATTTGAACTAAAGGCCCTCTCAAAACACTCTGACACATCAGAGTTCTAGTAGTCTCCTCTTCTTGAATAAGTCTTCCCAAGCCTTGCAGTCAGTTTCAGTCAAGTCCGGTGGTTCTGTAAACCTGACACAAGTTGTCATTCTGAGGTCTGCTTTCCTATCATTATGGAAACTCTTTTGCTCTCTCTTCTGTGTTAAATGCCCTATCCTGTATCTTATACTGTTTACTTTCTTGGTCTACTCCTTCATTTTGGTGGAGTGCATCTCCCAACAGCTTCCTGAGAAATGCTATCAGGGTGATAAAAATTTTAAGACTTTGCCTGGACATACTTTTGCTTACCTTTAATCTTTGATTTGTAGTTTGGCTGGGTATAGAATTTTAAGTTGGAAGTAGTTCATTGAAGGTCTTATTTTACTGTCAAGTTTGCTACTGAGAATTTATTATGATACCTGAGCTGGTTTCTCTCTTTAAAAACAAAACAAAAACCACATTCTGCTCTGGAGGCATGTAGATTTTGTCTGTATCTTTATTATTTTGAAAATTCATGATGAGATCTGATGTGGGTCTATTTTGTTCCACTGGGCTGGGCACTCAGAAGACCCTTGCAACCTTGAAACCCATGTACTTCAATTTTTGTAAATTTTCTTGAATTATTTTTATGGACTACTTCTTCTGAGTCTTTCAAATCTCTCTTCACGAAACTCATAATTTTGAATATTGGAGCTCCTTACCTCCTTACCTGTACTTATAGATTACTTTGCTGTATTATCTTTTTATCATTTTATTCTATGTTCTGTGAGAATTCCTCAGCTTTGTCATCTGTGCTGTCTACCAAGTTTTTCATTTCTGCTTTAATGTTTTCAATTTCTAATTATACTTCTTATTCTCTGAATATATCCTTTTTAATGGTATCTTCATCTAGGAAGAGATGAGTGTTTTTTTTTTTTTTTTTTTTTTTTTTTTTTTTTTTTTTTTTTTTTTTTTTTTTTTTTTTTTTTTTTTTTTTTTTTTTTTTTTTTTTTTTTTTTTTTAGTTTTCATCTCCCTATATGGTCCTGTTTGTTTCTGTCTTCATGTTCAAGTATAAGTTTCCTCCAATGTATGGTGGTCATGAAGGTTATCAGGAAAGAACCCACAAATACAATAGGAAGTTCTATGAATAGAGTTCTCTGAATGGATCAACTGTTAGGAAAACCTAACTTTCAGATTCTTTAGTCTTCCTCCTTGGGCTGGCCACATTATCTAGGAAGATAATTTAAATCCTCTGAATGGACAACATGGGTTTGAATTCCAGAAATTCAGTAGTAAGACAGGGCAGAGGCGTTTTCTGGTATGTTCCAGGAGATGGGGTGGGATGGAGAATGTTACTAAAAGGTGGGGGTCTCACCATATGGTCCTGTAATCTTCCTACTGTATGACCTTTCTCAATTTTTCATGGTATCTTTCCTGATTTGGAAATCCTCATCAAAGAGAAAAATTCCGTTGTCAGATAAAGACAAATACTGTATGATTTCACTTACATATGGAATCTAAAACAGCCTAACTCATACAAATAGAGAGCAGAATAGCAGTTCCTAGTGGCAGAGGGGTAGGGGGTACTGGGTGGATGGGGAGATGTTGTTTAAAGGATACAAACTTACAGTTACAAGAGGAAAAATTTCTGGGAGCTAATGTACAGCATGGTAACGGTAGTTATATACTTGAAGTTGCTGGGAGAGCAGATCCTAAATGTTCTCAACACACACACACACACACACACACACACACACACGTGGTACTAATGTGAGGTGATGGAGGTGTTAACTATTCCTATTGTGGCAATCAGTGCACAATATAAAAGTGCATCCAATCATCATATTGTATTGTATATCTTGAACTTATACAATATTGTATGTCAATTATTTTTCAAGTAAACTGGAGAAAAAAAGAAAAAAAATTTCCAGTTTTCCATCAGCATGGGAAAGAAGCAAATTTCTGTAAAGTAGGTGAGAGTAACTGTGTTTCCAAAACACATAGTTAACCAATCCTACTCATTTTAGCTCTTTCCTACCCACCTCATTCATCACAACTTCAAAGGTGACTAGTGCCTCTCTTCCTAAGCTGATTCAGTGGCTCAGAATTCACCTTTCTTGAGCTCATTAAATTATTTACCACTTCTTCATTTGCTTTACAGCTTCCACTTCCATGTTTTTACTCCCCTTTTCCATTTCTTTATCCGTATAGGTTAATACCCAAAAGCAAATCCCTTCACTGTCACTTTAGCAGGGTTTTATTCCAAAGTATGTGAGAATCAATGTGTGTTCATTAGCCATTTTTACCTGAAACCATAGTTATTTTTCACAAGAGCATGGCCATGCATGTAGTTATTCCTATAAGGAGAAGGATTCAACAGGGATCTTTGTTAGATTTACTGAGTGTCTGAGATTTGGGTGTTCCAAGCTATATGGCCACAATAGTACAACCTCTAAAATTGTCTGGTACTTAGGCAGGAGGGTAATAACCATTTCCTTCCTCATCTTCAACCTGAGTGCTACAACACTTTATCCCTCTTGTCTTGAAATAACATTTCACCGTGTTTTTTTTTTCTCTATCTGCCCTCGTCCTATTCTTTCCACTAGATCTTCAAATGATTGTCTCAGATTATTTAGCTGTTTTGTCTTCTGGACTGGTTTTTCACTAATTAAATGTCCAAGCAGGGATATGTCCAGACAGTCCCATAAATTATCACCATTCTGCAGCAAGATTCAAATCATCAAGTGATTTTGTTAGCCAGTCTCCTTTTCTCTAAAAGAAAGGGGGGGGGGGTGTTGATTCCCACTGAGTAAAAATAAAGTAATTCAGCTGATCCTCACACTGAAACAGCTGCACAGACAGCATTGGCCGCTCTGTTTATCTTGATAACTGTGGAAAAACACCATCTCCTCCCCTTCCCACTCTCTCCAGAACAATCACCATACTCCACATGCAGATGGGGTGATTTAAACTCTCTGGAGCAGAGACAGGACTGTCTGCTGTTCTTCCTGCACATTCACACCACACCCTTCCTTTGCTGCTGTCGGCTGGACCCAGTTGGTTCAGATAACAGCTGCTGCTGGGGACCTGACAGATTCAGCTGTGGGTCCCCTGGAGGCTCCCTAATGCCCAGCTCAGCCAGCTGCATCTAACCAGAGCCATGGGAACGAGTGCCAAAGTAGGAGAAAGTACATACTGTACATCCTCTTTAATCCTTGGAGTTATTGCAACAGCAGCAAAAGGAGAGGGGGAGGAAGAACAAAGAAATACCTCGTAGGCGCGGGGAGCCAGGCAGCCAAGATTCTAAAATCAGACATATGGAGAGCAAGCTGCAGGGGGAGGAGGAGGAAAGCATTCAGCAAGGGTCCATTCAACTTTACTGCTTCCTCCACAGAGTCCAAAGAAATCCTCAGGTGTTTTTGGGTTTTTTTTATCCAATGAGTCACACACAGTTTAAAGACAATAGAAAATGATTTCCAACGGATTGTGAACGTTTTGTTAAGCTAAGGAAAATTTCATTTAGCAGATACTATCACCCACCATCCATGTTTGCCTGGGACTTTGCTGGTCTTAATGCTGAAAGTCTCCTATCCCAGGAAACCTTCAGTCTCTGCCAAACCAGGATAGAAGATCACACTATCCCACTAACAGCTATTTCCCCTCCAGAACTTATGCAAAGCTGGGCTGCATTCACATTCTGCTCAGCATCTTCCTTATCTTCCAGGCCCGCTCCAGCCACACGAACGCTCTTCAGCTTATATCATGCACAGTCTAACAGACAAGGGCATTAAAAGGCCATTCTGTGTTTGACATTCAATGGAAAAGGGAACTGTGTCATTCAGAGTTCTCCAGCTTCCTTTCTGGAGTCCCTGTGAGAAGCACAGGTCTTCTAGCCCCACACCACTGAATCAAAATGATCATGGCAGACACTGAAAACAGTCTGTCTCAATGCCTGGGAAAATAGCACATCCCTCAGTAACTTTAAAATGCTGAACTCTGAAAAGAAGGAAGCCAAAGAAAACCCAATTACACCGAGGCTGATAATACAGTGTGCTGATTACTCAGGCTTTCTTCTCTACTCTCCCCTCCCTTTGGCCCCAGTCATAAGGTCATTTCACTGCTCATTAGCAGGGAAAAGGAGGATGGAAAGGAGAGGGATCATGGAACTGGCCAGGTCTTAGGGAGGGCGTGGAGGGCGTTCACATGATTGGCTCAAGAGGTTCTTTGGTGGCGAGTGATGACTGGGAATTGGAGGTTATGGCACTATCTGTAGATTTTAGTCATTTGGTCTCTCTTAATCTCTGAATAGGATGAATTCTTGGTCTTCTATTTTCACTGAAGGGCTAGGAAAAGTATAATTGTTGGACAAAAATATCATTACTAGTTAAACCTCTGAAGAGCCTATCTTTAAAAAAAAAAAGTCCTTTGACAAATACCAGAGATAACTGTTAATGCTGCCAACTTACAAAATAAATATATTGGATGACTCTATTTTCTAAAAACTTTGCAGCCAAAATTTTAAAAAAGCCCCCTACCTCACCACCCTCAGGTTAAGTGTAAAGTAGTAATTTGAGAAAGATACTGGAAATGGAAATTCAGTTTTAGTTTATTTGTAACTTCTCAAAGCCTCAGTTTCCTCATCTGTAAAGGGAAACTAACTCCCTTACTTTAGGGGTTAAATAATACATGTGCTAAAGTGTTAATAATTAACCAGGTTCATACTAAGTGTTCGATAATTGGTGGCTAACATGTATTAGGTACTCAAAAATGTTATATGAATATATTAAACACCATTCATTTAGTAAATTTATTATTGAGGAACAACTATATATTGACCACTATGATATGGAAAAAAATATAAAGCCAATTCCTAAAAGGCCCACTGTTTTAATGTGGACAGTTAATTACAATGTGTATTACTAAGTGTTATACACATGCTACACAAAATAGTATGGTAGCACACAGGAATGCCACCTCGTCCAGACCAGGAAGATCAGAGACGTGATGACTCCATGCCCTGGACATGACGGCTGAGTACTTAAAGATGAGTGGGTGATAAACAGAAAAAAATGTGTAGGGAAGGAAAAGCAGGAAGAAGAGTAGCCTGTGCAAAGCCAGGGAATTGGAGACTGGACGACTAAGAAGAATGTGGGCAGTGAGGCGGGGCTGGAGTCTAGACTACTGAGCTGAAGTAGAAGTAAAATTGGAAGCCCTGGGTGTGGCTATGAAAAGAAGAATAGGATGGTTGTTGGAAGGAGACTGTAAAGTGAGGGAATAATTTTATTCATTAGTAAGTGGAAACGACTTGAACAAGTTTAGATGCTGCAGGGTAGAGCAGACAGGCAGAGGTTGCTGCTGCCCACTAGTCTAAGGGTGGAGTAGGTTCTGAAAAGGGATCACTTTCTAGTTTTAAAGAGTCAGGGTCTTGAGGGTGCTTCCATTAACTTGCTTAAGAGTCAAGGGGCTCTGGGACAGAGGTTCTTGGTGCTGGCTGCCCATCAGAATCACCTGGGTAGCTTTAAAAATATATGGATGCTGCCCTTGAGATTCTAATTAATTAGAATGAGGCAGAGATCTTAATGCATAGCTAGAGGTTGCAGCCATTAGTCTAAATCATAATAAACACCTACAATCATACATAAATAAAAACATACATTTCAAAAGTAAAGACTAATTATTTTGGGGTTAATGCGCCTCTGGAATACCAGAGTACTGCCCCACTCCAGCAGTGTCCCTCCACTTATTTTTTCTGGCTTCATTACTAGCTACTTCTATCAGATGCCCTATTTTTGAATCACAGATCATTCCTCAATGTACTTCAGGCGTCTATACTTTCCCTCATGAGTCTTCTGCTCCTGGACATGCCTTTCCATCTTGACTCCCTTAGCAAACTCTTACTTCTCCTGTAGAGCCCCGCTCAAATGCCATACATTTATGTAGATTCCATGAGTATTGATTTACCCCCCAAAACATTCATTTCTACCTCATCAGTCCTTACTTAGTGTCTATTATAGTATGTCTCGAACTGTAAGGCAGTTAAGTGCCCACCTTTCAGCTTCCCCTATTGGACTCTGACCTTTCTGAAAACCAAGACCTTTCTAGGTTCATGTTCCTTTTCAAAACACCAAGGACAGTGTCCAGTATATGGACTCAAATGTTTGCTAAATGAAACAACCAAGGTGGATAAACATGAGGTAGTCATGGTAACAAGTGCATTTAAGAATACAAAAAACTTAAAAGATTGTTAATATTTATCAAAGCAAATAATACTTATGTGAAATGATTTCTTAGAGGAGTATAAAAGCAAAGGATGAAGACTTTTCCCATGGTGTTATAAAGAGTATAATATAAGAGGTTTTATAGAGAGTATAATTTTAGTATATGTAAGGCCTGATGAGACAATTACTTATAAAAAAAGTTTGAGAAAAAGAAGTATTAAGGTAGGCATATATTGGTGGGACAGTGCACAGTTGCAGGAATGAGGCGGCAGGATTTGATGAGTATAGCAGAAGAAAGGAAAAACACCAGTAAGGTTTCTAAGTGACAACCGTCAGCAGGTTGGAAAACTGCTTATAAATACAATAGAATTAAATAACCATGGTATGATGACAGAGTTGCTCAAATATCATCACAGAGGAGAGATAAAATTTCCTCTCTAGAAAGATGATGATATTGAAATCTGGCTTACACTCATGGGAGTGTCAGTAATTGGAGAGAGTGGCCCGGAAATGACAGAACTGGATGATTTAAGAGAAAAAGATGAAGGTGAAATTAAAAAATCAAAACTATCCTGATTACTGCTATGAGAAGGTATATATTGCCTACTTGCATAGAATTTATCAACGTCTACTTTTTTAAAAAGTTACTCTAACTCTGAAAAGTCTGCATGTAATACACTTCAATTCTATTGAAGGGGCTGTGTTTATCATGACTACTCTAGGCAAATAGAACTGGAGAAGGTAGAAAGGGAAGTGATAAAATTACTTATGTAATCAGAGGAATACAAAGAAAAGAATATAAAATGGCTTGAGAGGTATATTACTAGGAGTAATGGGAAGAAATTAAGAAAATGGTGAAATTAGGTTGCATATCAGACATTCTCCCAGCATGATTTTTACTGCAGTGTGAAAGCATCTTCTGGAATAATAATGCTAATTTTAAATGCCCTCTTAATAAAATGCTCAGGTTGCTATAGCCTATTAGGCAGCAATTAAAACCTTGTGAGCTCTGCTCCCCCTCTCTCAGGTCTGCTGCAGCAGGGCTGTCAAAGGGAATGAGGCCCTGTGAATCCTGGGACTCTGGGGTTACACTGGCCAGGTAAAAGATGGAAGGCCCATCACTCAAGTCATTTAAAATTGGACGTAACATTAGAGAAAATGCAATGGAGCTGAGTGGGATGAGCTAGAGAACCTAATGTAGCATTAAAAAAAGAATCACCTTCATTGGTGCCAAGGGACATTTGGAGGACACTCTGTTTAAATTTTGGACTCATTTTCTAGAATGAGTGTCAACTGTCTTTGATCTTGCAGCTGACTTTATACACAGGAACTCCCTCCTAAAAATACCAAGAAAAGCACTGACGACCTGACAAGGAATAGCTTAATCTTCATTTCACACAATGATTTTTTTTCTTCCTTCTTTGGTTCAGTGATGATGATGTCATCATGCATCTGTGGTTTGTTATTTATATATGGACACAAAAGCAGACAGAAAATACATTAAAGTGATGTGTAATTTTCCATGCAAATGCTTGCAGACTAATAAGAGTTGTGCTTTATGATTAAGTGGAAATTGGTTATATGCTTTAAATATTTATGATAAAATGTTTAGAATTAACATGTAAGTCATTCAATCCATGAGATAAATAGCTTTGCAATATTTCTTGGCTGACCTTGGCAGCTAACGTGATATGGCACATATGTTACCTTAGCTGTGGAAGGACTTTATGCAATAAACCACATCCACAATAGCAGTCAAAATGGTTTTGTGCCTAGTTCTCACACCAAACCCAGGTAAGTGAGAGCAAATCTTTTAACCTCACTCTTTTGTTGGGTCTTCTAACAGGATAAAATGAAAATATCACAGAGACTAAAGAAAGACTTAGCCCAACAGGTTGATGAATAAGACAAGGTCCTGTTGATCTTGCGGGGTGATGGATTCTCTCTGCTCTGAACTTCTCCCAGAGATTCCTCAAACTAAATAATAAATTCATTTTGTATAAATAAATCAATATCAATCCCTAGGAAAACTGAGTCCTATGACAACAGAAATCCCCCAAGTACTTGAGGAAGCTGAGCAATCCTACCTCCAAAGGTGTTTTCAACTGTGCTAGACCGCCACATGTCAAAATCAAGGCTAATGCTGACTGGCGGAGAGTGCTAACATTCTAATAATTATGACAAGTAAAATAAGAAGCAGTGACATTTATTAAGTACTTAGTTTATGCTAGACACTACACTAGGGTCTTTATCCATTTTTATCTCATAAAATCCTGATAATAAGGTAGGCTTTATCGCTATTCCCATTTTAGAGATGAGTAAACAGAAGCATGGTTGTAGTGTTTACCTTGTTAGAACTCACAAGCTGGAAAATAAAGAGCTCTGCTTTGAGTGTGCTTGAACATCAAGGCAATGTTTGAGTACAATGTTACTGTTTGGCTAATGCAGAACAGCAATGGTGCTTAGGGTCATGTGTTTCTTTTTCTTTTTTAAAATTTAAACTTGCATTTAAATTTGTCCATAAGTCCACGGCATGGACCTGGGTGCTTGCCTCGTAATTATGACAACTGAACTAAAAAAATGAAGTAACAAACTGACAAACTTATAATCATGCTGCTCATGCTAGCAAGAGTTAACAGGCTGCTTAATACAGCTGATGATTCAATCCTTCAAGGTCAAATCAACCTATAAGTAACATTTTTATGTGCTTTTAATGAATAATCTGTAGATAAATTATTAAAAGTAATTTATGCTTTTAAAAAATGGAAGGAAAAACTGCTCACAAATTAGACAATTGCTAGCTTCCAGAAACAAAGTTCAGAAGAAACAACAGAAAACAGATTTTTGTTTCCATGTTAACTCAATCAAAAGGAAGAGATTACATGAACTTTGGCTTTTTATCTTTGCTTCCTTACCCTATCTAGTTCTTCTGTGCTCAAGGCTGAAAAAATGCAGGTTTGCTTCTGCAGAATTAAAAGGAGAGTGGGACCTGCTTCATAAAGTATAGGCTTGATTTACCAAAATATAAAGAATTTACATGTTAAGTACTGATATTTTTAAAATCCACTGCATCTGATTTTTACTTGTCACAAATAAAGGCTTACAATTCTAATGTGCAAAATAAGCTTCCCCTTCCTTGCCTCCATGGTGGCAATAAGTGTATCCTTAGAATGATAGGCCGACATCGCTTGGCAGTTTCCTCCAGCTTCTTTTCAAGGAAAATCTTTTCCTGTCTACAGATTAATTCTGACAGCTATCTGGAGTCACCAAGGAAGCACTCCATTTCCCCAGCACTGCGGGTGCCAGTCAGCTGACAGAAAAAGCTGGGCCTGGAAAGGAAAGCTGTCCCCAAAGCTAGCCTTACAAAGCATGTATAAACTGTACACTTCATTACAGACCAGAAGCAAAAAAGGATGTAAAATCAGAGGCCTGGCCTTCCGTTAACAAAACAGAATTGTTGGTTGATGAATCAAGACAAAAGAAGTGCTTGAAATCAAATATTTTGGAAGAAATGCTAACTATCAAAATCCCCTAGTTTCAAGCACACAACTCTGACTGATCCCATGAAGCAAAGTGTAAAGGAATGATAAATGTAGTGGCGATCTATCTTATGGGGCCTTTATGGAAGGATGAAAAAAAACTTAGTTTTATAACCGTTCACTAGGAATGGAAAGAAGAATGATCTTCCCTCCTAATGACATATGCTCAGTTTCTTCTAGCATTCCTGTATTGTTGCTACCGCAATCTGGCTGCCTTTGGCCCTGGGTTAGGTGAGGTGCACATGTAGCCTACTCTTGATGACCTGACTGTGGAGGCCTGGTCACAGCTCCACAAGGCTTCAAGAATAACAGAGGTTCAAGTTGTTTTTCTTGAAGTGCACAAAGTAGACACTCGCCCTATGAAAACTCTCACCCACATTTAAAAATGTGAACACTTTCGAACAAGAGTTAATACAGATAAATGATTTCTGACTTAATGAACCAGAGTGGCCAGAAACCTGCTGATCTTGCCTTTTCCCTTCCCAAACTTGCTGCTCTCAGCTCTGGCCCCAAGAGTGGCCAATAATTTACATTAAAATAAAAGAATGGAAAGATTAGTAAAATTTTGTTAATATGATCATCTTTTTTTCCTAAGCAATTCATGAAAGAACTAAGAAATATACATAATACATTGCATAGTAAAGTGGCAGCCTCTTGAAATTTCATAGTGACTGAGGGTTTCTTGAGAAGGAATTCAGTGTGATTTCTCACTATTACACTACATCAATGACTTGCCTCTGAAATGAACTCACGCCTTTACTTTTGGAGGTGTGGGGGAAAGAAGCTCCTTTTTAAAAAAGGGCACTAAATCTTCTTTGAACTCTGTAAAACTACTTAACATTTACATCTGGTGTCATGTACACAGTGAGGGCTCAATAGATAATTCAGTGGAGAAAATTATTAGCTATAGATGAGGAGGTAGAGAAAAGGCCCACAGGAGTACAATTCTTGGAATTCTCCAGCAACCCCAGACCACAAATGGTGCTTTCTTTCTTAGTCAGCAGATAGGGCAAGTAGACTTATGTATTAATGTGGAAGTTTGGCTTTAAAATGTGCTCCTACTTCTAGATATTCATAACAGTTATTATGTGTGTCATTTTAAAAGAATGCTGCATCAGGAAAGACAAAAAAGACCCCTTCCTGAAAAATGCAATGTTTTCCCTTTATTCCCTGAGACCTTAGTAAATCTGATTCACTGTAATATAACTTTTCTGAAGATATATATTGGATATGTGTCGTAGTGCTGATGGTGATGTGATAATAGAAAGGAGGAAAAGGTGTGGTATAGCAATATTGCTGTCAGCAATAAAAACCATAGATTCTGTCCTCAGTTTTTAGAAACTGATTGCAAAAGAGATGAAACCCACATCTCCTTTTACCCTTCACCAATGTTTTGCACCTTTTTTTCCATTATCACCTCTCTAAGGGACCTTCAAAGACATTTTTTTCCTACCTATGCAACCCCATGAAATTTTAATACCACAGATACACTGTATATCTGTTTATGTACAGTATGTACATTTGCACTTTACACAGGAGTAAGACCTTCTCCCATCCTCACACCACCCCCAGCCCAAACCAGTTTTCAACCCATTGAAAACAAAGTGTTCCCTTTGAGAATGCATGCTCTTTTCATCTTTCCTTATGCAACATTCTTTTAAAATGATACACATAATAACTGTTATGAATATCTAGAACTAGGAGCACATTTTAAAGCCAGTCCTCCACATTAATAGGTAAGTCTACTTACCCTATCTGCTGATTGAGAAAGAAAGCACCATTTGTGGTCTGGGGTTGCTAGAGCTATACTATAGCTCTTTGATTATTTTGGATTCATGGGTCCCTGAGAATCTAGTGCAATTTATGGGCCCTTTCCTTGCAACCCTCCCCTATAACACATATAGACAATGCTGTATATTCAATCAGAGCATTTATTAGAACCTCTGGAGCCTGTCCATGAAGCCCAGGCCAACAATCCCTGTTCTGCAGGCTCTCCTGGGCTGAAAGCACATTTTCTCATCTCTCTACCTACATCTGAATATTCTTGAATCCCAATTTGTACCTTGCATACTGATGTCCAACTTTCAGACTCGAATGCTTAGGCTGCTGGAAATATTTACTTAGATATCCTACCGATACTTCAAATTCAGTCGTCCAATTCTGAATTCACTGTCTTCCACTCAAGCCTGCTTCTAGATTCCCACTCAGTTTATATAACCATATCTTTCCAGTTTCCCTGACTGAAGTTTGGATCACCTTTGATTCCTTTCTCTTTACTTCACAGTCAACCAATCAACAAGACTTGCCTATTATATGTTCCTACTACTTCTCAGATTTATCCCTCTCTCACCACTCTGACCTAGGTCAGGTCCTTATTTCCCACCTGAGACATTTAAATGATGTCTCTGCATCTCTTATTGTCCTTCCCCATACAATCTGTTTCCACTTAACCAACTTCAATGACCAATTCCACTGCGGGGGGTGGAGGGAGCAGACAAAGAGACACAAGCCTTCAAGATAAAAGTCCTAGATTCCTAACAGACTCCAAGTCATCTGCTCCTCTAGTCTTATTTTCCTGCCATTCCTGCTCCTCATGTGATGCTCAATTAGCATCAACTGCTTGCAACTCACTCAGTATACTGTGCAGCTTCACATTCCTGCTATTTCTGCTGCCTGAAACAACATCAGTACCTTTTCTTCCCTTCTGCATCTCTGAAATCATTGTTCTAGTAATGTCTGTAATATTCACAGAAGAAGAGGAGGAGGAAGAGAGGAGGAATATTAAGAAGTATCTTAGGCAAAACTGGAGCTTTAGCTCTAGTGCCCTTCTGGTACCAGGTGGCCCTGCCCTCTGGGCCATTACTCTTTGGCTACCTGACCATGCTGGGCCAATCAGTTTCTATTGCCAGGAATTTGCAATGTGGGTTCTAGCTAGTTGGTAGGTATTTCATGAACTGGGAAGTAATATAAATCTGAAATGAAGGCAGCTGTGGTTGACTGCATATTCTCATTGAAGAAGACAAAGTGTGCGTGCAGATGGAAGCAGTGGTGAGAGACAGAGGACTGTACAACTACGGAAAGATAACAAAAATAACACCAGCTTGAGGCTACCTTCCAGCTCCTACTGAGGCCTGCCCACATTTCCTTAAGGGGTTCCATCAGCTATCCCTGAATCCTGACTGTAAATCCCATTTGTTTCAGACAGTCTGAGTGGATTTCTGCTCCTTGCAGTAAAAGTCTCTTGATTATGTCAGCATTAGCAGAAAACTGACATCCAGTATGGAATCCAGATTGTCCTCTTTCCTTTCATAGACAATAGTGCTCACTCATCATGCCTCTTTGAACATAATATATTACTTTCTGTGTAAATGGGAGGGCAATCATATTAAAAGTCATAAATGAGCCTCATTTAAATAAACTATCCAAGCTTCTATGCTCCAAAAGCATAAAACAGAATTGAAAACAAATGAATCTTTGCTTTGGGTTTTAAGGCTTATGAGTTAAATCAACTATTAATCAGACTTGGAAAAACACTGGCTTCTTTCCCATGGTCGTTACTATAGAATTATTTTAAAGAATCAATAGAACTCACTAACCTACATGACTTTCTGGTACTTTCACTCTCTAGTTTACTCCAGAACTTATTGCTAATTACTGTAGGTCTAAAAGAATCCACATACAAGTGACAAAAGACATAAATTATTCACAGGGCTATTCATCTACAATGGACATCCTATCAGATTCAACCTTGTAAGTGTCACAGGACCAGTTATTTTTAAATCAGATTGTGTTTTATAGGAAATAATAAAGATGCTATAGCAGCACAATCAATTCACACTAACGGCAGATCTGCATTTCATAGCAACAAATGTCTCTACTCTCTTAAGCAAGTACTGAAATTTGCCCTTAACATGCCATAGAGTTGGGGTTTCCCTAGAGATGTTCTGCAGACTTGCAGGTGTGTGAGGCTAAGAGGCAAGTGCGGGACATTTTCAAAATGCCTCCCCCACCTCCCCAGGTTTCCACATTGGAAATGAGCCTCTCTTGGATCTGAAAGAACTTGCTCTAATCTAAAGGAACCTTGCTCCTGGCATTTATTTTTCTCATCTGAAACATTTTTCTCTTCTCTGCTGTGATCCATTTTGTCTCTGCAACAGAACCATGTTTATCATCCAGGACTTAACACATTGCTCTTGCTGACTGACTGAGTGGTCAGCAAAAAAACAAGTTGATGAGTCTAGGATGTGAGTACTTGGCAGCCCCTCACTGCTTTAATGGATCTCAGCAGTATTAGTTTACTGAAAGACGATCCAGTTTGCCTGGGACAATTTACCATTTCATGTATCGTGCACAGATGAGCCACCCTTTTATTTTACTCGAGTTTAACTTTGGCTTTCTCTTCCAAAGACAGCGAAATTTAAACTCTGAAAATATTCCAATAATCACGCAGCAATGAATAAAATCAGCCTGGTGTGACTGTGATGGATGTAAAGACACTCAGGATTACCAGATAATCACTGGCCGGGAGACCTGGGGAGACGGTGTGCTCTCCTTCTTAGTACCTTGCCCACACATGACAGAAAGGCTCTTCTGCCCAGGGGTGTGTGTGAGACAGAGACGCGTGTAGAGGAACAGGGTGAATGAGATGGATGACTTCTCAAGGTCAGTGCCACTGCCATGATTCATTAATGTTGGACAGGCTGCTGGCTCTGAGCTGTGTATTTTCCTAAAGCAATAGACTCTACTGTCCACCTCTGTAAATAATAAATGTCTCAGCTTCCCAATCTTTCTATAATCTGCACACCAGAACACTGAAAGTAATGTAAACAAAGTTAGATCACAAAATAAGGCATGCACCCACAGTGAATCCAGTAACATGGCATGGCTGATCATCTTCCTTCATGTCTCCAAACCAGTATATCTGTATATAGCCTGTGATTCCAATTGGGAAAATTCATGGAAACTTAAAATTCTTGTACCTTTTATGACTTCTATGTCTGTTTCTAAGTTTTATAAAATGGAAGGGGAGATTTGCATATGGTTTTGGACAACTTGAAATAAAACAAGGCAATTTTATCCACAGACTAATACCGATAAATTATAACACCTTAATATAAAGAAGTAGGTTCAATTAGAAGTTCTTCCTCTAAGAATTCCACAGGAAAACAATGCACAAAATTCACCATCTCCTGGGCCATAGCTCATATGAGTCAACAGTGAGACAAGCATCTCTGGGCCTAGAGTGATAGAATCTTAGCATATCTTTAGTTCACTCATAACTCCAATTTTAAAGTGATTAAAATTTAAATATCATGAAAATCCCTGGGAAATTATCTTTGTAAAAACTGCCAGTTTATCCTCTTGCCATGTGGAGTCACACTCATTATTAAAAGACACTTTGTCTAATCACAGAATGATGAGGTACCCTAATTTCTCACTTCCACAGGCTATTTCTGCAGTGGTGAGCTGGGGTTTTAGAGGGTTGGTGTAGACTGACATAACCCATTTTCCAAAAATCAAACATAGTGCTACAGCAGCTGGAAGAAAATCCTGCTCCATCAATCTACAGACCCTTCAAGGAAAAAAAAGAACACTCTAAAGTATGAAGCAGAACAGAATAATTGCACACAATACATCTGATAAAGGACTGATAACAAAAATTTACAAGGAACTCACACAACTCAACAAAAAAAAAGCCAATAACCCAATCAAAAAATGGGCAGAAGAGCTCAAAAGGCACTTCTCCAAAGAAGAAAAGCAAATGGCCAACAGATACATGAAAAAATGCTCAACATCACTTATAATCAA